>JARHVA010000213.1:6385000-6515000 GCA_037957365.1 Torreya grandis | reverse complement strand
TTTCAGCTCATTTTATTTTTAATGAATATTACTAGGTTGATTGCCTTCATTTATGTTTAGTATGTGTCAATATATTAGTACTAAAAATATATATCATGTATGAGTGGTTGCATACCTACATAGTACTAGGTAAGCTTGATAGATGTCATGTATGAGTGATCATATCACAACTATTATTATGTTGTATGATGCACGTTATATGTCAATAATTTATATATCAATAAACCTAAGGACTAAAAAATACCAAAAATTATTTAAGAACTCAATAGTAATCCTAGTTCAAGCCATTTGGGTAGAACCCACCATTAATAACAAGACTATGAGATGAGAATGTAACCACCTATAATATCTTGCTTATGATATGGGAATATCACCAAATATAATGGTACTAACATTACAACCTAAACCATGAATATGATAAGGGAATAATGATCTAGGTAGGGTGGACTTATATTATACATCTTGGAAGGGAAGGTTAATTTAAAATAGTGAAATCATTTGTTCATTGATGATATCTATTCCAAGTCAATGTTAGATATCCAAAACTAAATTTATGGTTCACTTATTAAATATAGATATGTGGGAGAGGTCATTTATGGATTAAAGTTCATGAAAATTATAGGATGGGCATTGTTTAACCTACCTACTCACAGATATAGATAGAGTATAGGTAAATAATGGTCAAGTAAATGCATCATAATGGGTTAGAGAGTGAATAAAAACATTATTAAAATTGGAATAATAGCATTTGACATACCGGTCATCAAGGTAGCTATGAAACAACATTAATATTATGTGTGGGCCATTGAGTGAGTTATCATACATAGTAACATGTATGTTAGACCATTAAAATATAAATTATCACTTGTGCATTTTTAGGTTCATTGATGAGGGAATGAAAACTGGGTCTTAATGATCTCATGATCTAGGTTTTTTATACTCTTTAGTGAAATAAACATTCATGGAGCAAAAATAAAAAATCATAAGTTAGTATTCACTGTATCTCTATATCAATAGATGGGGTTACTAGAGTGAATAAATCATATCTATCTCTCTCCTACATCCTTAATATTTAAGGCATATATCTAGGTCTCAACTAATGTTACAAGTAAAAATGTGACTGGGATGTTTGGGCCACAACCCACCTCTTATTTTGCCCTTGATTTAATAGATGATAGATTCCTTAAAATCTAGATAGATTAAAGTCAAAATACACAAGTGGATGAAAAGTTATTTTATTATCACAAAGGGTGTAAAATATCAGTAATAATGATTTTATGCATCTATACAATGCTCCATCCCATCATATTACATCTATGTTAGGACAATCCCCCTATCTAACTTGATCGATCTATACCTAAGAACCTATCTATTTATATAGATCCCTATTTCTATCTCAATTAGTGACATCCTTGATTGAGATTAGTTTTTAATAAATCCAATATTTTAGTCAGTTTCCAACCATGAAATTTTGAAAAGTTAGTATGTTGACCATAAAACTATCTTTTAAATTATAACTCCTAAATATCTAAAATCAATTTCAAAAGGTGCATAATGATGCTAATTTATAATAATATAAAATGTAATATAAAAGTTTCTACATATGTATTCAACAACACAAATAAACAAACAATAACAAACATAAAAAACAAATGGTGTATTCACTTTTTACTACATATGGCATACACGCTTTCCTTTAGAATTTAAAAAAATTTAACATTCCCTCTAGAAAACATGTTTCAAATGGCATACACCTTTTTATAAATTTAATACACCCTTTTATAAATGACATGCATCATTTTATACAATATTTATTACCTTTGAAAGACATATTCTTTTAGTTTTTGAGTTTCTATCCAAAATTGGTTTAGATTAGGCTTGGGGAGTCTAACCCTACACTATAACCTTTCCTAGCTCAACCAACATGACTTTTAGGAAATTTATGTGTATTTTAAATTATTATGGACACATCTGATAAGGAAGATTTCATTATAAAAAACAATGTGTGTTTTTAGAGGAAATAGATTAGCTTTTGAATATATATATTTTTAATAATAATCCATGGTTTTTAGTTATTACTTAATTTATAAAAAAAACATACCTAATTATGGTCTATACATATAATTTATATCAACCTTTATAAAAAAATTACCATCAATCAAATGTGTATAAAATTAATATCTCAACAATATAGAAATTATTGGCTATGCTTTGAAAAAAATTATTTTCATGAATTTAAGGACAAAAGTTTGTGTTTGTACACTTGTCATTTTAGTTTTCTAGCCATATTGACTTAAAATATCTCAACAGTCTTTGAAATTTAATTTATCCATATATAATATTTAATACTAAAATTCATTCATTTATTAAAAAAATAGTTTGTCCATACACATGAAAACTCCTTATATTTTTATAAAAAATCACCACATCAATGTCATAAATACATTAATTTAACATAGTTTTATCATCTGGGTATTGATAAAAATAGTATTTTTATAGACTACATTCATAAGGCCAAAATATTATTATCAAATATTATTTCTAAGTGTCACTAAAACATTCTCCAAATTTAATTATTGTTATTTTTTTTAAAGTGTCATGTTAATCCCCCCACCTTGTCCCCTATTATATTACATTTATCCCTAAATCAGGCACCACTATATATAGATAGACCATTTATAGTTAAGGCCATGAGATAGGTACCATAATAGATTAGGCAAACTCGATTGATGATTTACCCTATATGTCTATCTGGTGAGGGCACCATATAGAAATTGGGGTGGATTGATTAAAATATAAATGAGAAATTTAGGGTACCTTATTATAGTGAATGATGCAAAAAATTTCCATTCTATTTATATATGGAATATATAATATATTTATCAATTGAGGGATGGAACCATAATCAATTGATACCCTAAATTGAATGATGATAATCAGTACAGAAGGGTGACATTGTCATCGATAAATGATTGATGGGAAACCATACACATCTTAGAAATTCAAGGATTTTATTGGTTTTATTTTATTGTATTACATAGACCAATCACTTTATTTTATTTTGGAATAACACCAATATATTTTTAGAGTAAAACCAATGAATATCATGAAGAAAAAGGAAGCAACATATAGACCATTAATTCAATGTGGAGTGTACAGACCATACCCAAGCTTCTCCATGCCTCTATATAAATAAAGGAGGGTATCAATTAAATTATATTTAAAGTTATATTGAAAAGTTTGGGGTCAATGTGTAATAGTTGAGCACCAAGAATGGTGCACAAACCATATCATAAATCTCCTAAGTAGCAATTGATATGCAATTTCTACAAGCTATAGAGATAATATTTTTAGTACACTATCTCAATTAAAAATGGATGATTATGCCCATGTAACTAAGGATAATGCTTGAATGTTCCTGACCATGTATTTTGTTGTTAAAATTGGATATTATATTTTTATATTACTTTTAGCCTATAATCCTAATAATCTCAAGCCAAAATGACATAAAGAGATGGTTAAATATGTATAGGTCACTAAGGAGACCCAAGTTTCACCAATCATACCACTTTGGCTTCATTTAAAATAAAATTTAGGTGATCAAAAATATATGCCCTCCAAATCATATGCATGTGTCCTAATGATAAGTGCATATGGTGTTTTTGCATGTATTTTGTCACATGAAGGACTTAATCACAAGTGAAATTAACATAAAGTGGCGGTTTGGCATGTATGGGTCATCATTTCAACCCATGTTACCCAAATCACACCACTTTGGCTTGAATTCAAAGTAAATTTTGATAAGCATCTGGCATAAATTTTTATATTTACATGGTCATAAGTGGATATGACATTGTTGTGTCAATTTTGGTATATAGTGTAGCTAATCATGATTAAAATAAACATAAACTATTGGTTGCATGTGAAAGGGTCTAATGTGAATTATGTTTCCACAATCACACATTGTTTTCTCTAATTAGAGATAAATGGAGTGATCATAAAAAAATGTACCTTAAATTGTTTGAATTTACTTATTTAGAACTGTATATGGTGTTTTATTTATCTTTTTTCCAATAAGGTACCTAATCATAAGTAAAATTGGCATACATGGGTGGTTGGTTGTAAATGGGGTCACTAATTAGACCTATATTTCCCCAAACAACTCACTTTGGCATGTATTCTAATTCAATTTGGGTGATGATGCATAATGTGGCCTAAATTATCCCCATTTTGACAAAATGAGAACTTCATAAAATGTAAGTAATATAGAAGGCCCCAAAACCTTTAAAATGACTATATGTTTACCCAAAATGGACATCAATTGTAAAATTTATTGTATGAAATCCCTAGGTTCAATACCAAAATCTTGAAAATGACTAATTACTGCCTAGATTGGGTTTTAAAAAACTATATCCCAAATCATAAGTCGTGCAATTATGAGACTGATTCTATAAGATGTAGATTGAACCTAATTGTTTATATTTAATAAAATAGATTTAAATTATAAGTTGACATAAAAGGAAATGTTAACTTATATTTAATAGTTATTCTAGTGAACTGGCCACTGCCTCTCAACTTTCAAGTAATAACCTTTATTATTTATAGTGATTCACTATTTGATAATATAGGGAGCATATACATGTTAATTCATATATATGTTATAGTTTAAAAAAAATGTATAGTTCAATAAAATCGTACTTGCATACTTTTAGGAATGCGTATGTGTTATATCATGTTCATTTTTGGTTCTTGGTTGTACACCTCCTACATTCAACTTTGTATAGCCAAGGAAGGGTTTAAAATCTAAATGGTTTGAACATAGATAATAACTAGAAGATGTTAGGGAAGGGTTTAAGATTTGGATGGATTGAACATAGACAATAACTAGAAGACATCAGGGAAGGGTTTAAAATCTATATGGATTAAACACATACAATGAGTGGACAATGTTGGGGAAGGGTTTAACACTTGGATTGATTGAATATTGACAATGATTGGAAGACCTACAGGGTATGTTTATTTCCTTACTACTTATGGATCTTCCTGAACCAAGGTGATATGACCTACATGATATCTTACTCACATGGAGGGATACTACATTTCAATATCCATGGGGATTATTGACAAACACAAATATAATTAGAGCATAGCCAAACTTTTACAATCCATTCAGGAATATTTATCACATAGACTGGGAAAATGCTTCTAAATTAGACATAAGATACTAAAGATAGATAGGATGGTTATTGAAACATTAATTTATAAATAAATTATTGACATATATGAGCTAAATGGAAGATTAAAATGCTAGTTTTCAAGAATCAATTATAGACACATTTCATATTTGCAATACTCATGCATCTATAGACAAATAACACTTAGAATATTCAATAACATGTATTATTTATAGGGTTAGGGTAGGTAGGATGGGTTAGGTAAATATAAAATAGTGGTGGTGGCTTTAAACATAGGGACCTCCTTCAACATCCATGATATCATTCATTTAAAAATGTAAAAGACTAAAAAACAAGATAAGAAAAGTAACAATAATGGTTTGTATTCATTGATGCCAATGCAATACAAACATTCAAATGACCATTTAAACCTCAAATCATACACTAAAAATAAGGCTTCAATCACTTTCTCCTATCAAATCCATAATTCCAAGGTATCCTTAAAAGGTTATCAATAAAACATTCCCAAATCATAATGCAGAAATTAATTTACAACCTAGATCCATGCCCAAAATGACTACCATTGAGTGATATAAAACTAGACAATCAATAAAAAGAGAATGAATAATGTATTATTTTATTTCATTAACAATAAAGATAAAAAATCACATGTACTTTCCAATAAATTGAAAATAAATCTTACATACATTAGTGTTCATAATGTTAATATGGGCAAATGCATAATGGATTTCTCTAATATAGGGGAGACATATACATGATCTTAAAGTTTGTAATGAGTGTATAATTGCAATCACCTTATCAAGAGATAAAACACATAGAAAGGATTCTAAAATAAAAACAACATCCCATGTAAAGAGGGTATGCCCTCTTTACCTATACAAATTTCTCACCCAGAATATTCCTCCAAGATGCTCCAACTGGAAGATGAGTTTGATCACGCTTGAAAGCTCATGATTTGAAATGAAATAATTATGGTAAATGTTTTTCCATGTCATGATGAAGATTTAAAATTAAATTTGATATTCTTGGTTGTAAATCTTGATGCATCTGGGATTGATGGATAATATTTGCTTGAGAGCAAAACAAACTCTTGTATTCATGTGTAATTACTTTGCCTTACTCTCTAACTAATCATTTGCCTAAATAGAAGTCTATATATTATGGTTGTCCTCCTCCTTATGCAAGGTAAAGGATTCCCCTATCTTTGTCATTATTTCATCATATTTCTCCAGATATGATGGAGGCAACATGGGATCCATGGCCATTTTAAATATATGCTTCCAATGGCCCAGTTTGGTCTCAAAACCCTTGCAATAATTTTATCATCCATGGAGCTATTAAACATTAGCCAAATTTATAAATTCAACACTTAGCTTAATTTTTACCTTTTAACTTTTGAGGTAAACACCCATGATTTTTCTCTTTTAGTTTTTATGCCAAACCTAATAATGTTATGTGCATATTTTACTTTATTTTGCCTTATATAGGATTTCAGGATTCAACTGCAACTTTACACATTTTGGCTTAGTGGGATTTTGGGCTTGAATTGTAATTTTACACGTTGGAAAGAGTCTATAGGTCTTTTGTATATTTGAAAATTTTAATTTTACAATTGCATTTTGATGTTGTAGTTTTGCTCAAATATTTTATAGACTTTAGTTTGGTGCATATGTGGTGGGTCTGGGAACCTGGAATGCACATTACAATTAAAAATTAATGTTGCATCTTTATTAAAAACTTCCCTTGGGATATCCATCATAGATTACATTATAATTTTATCTTACCACTGGTTTCATAGTTTTATTAGAAAAATGAAAATTTCAATTTGAGAACTTGTATTTCAATCTTAATATCCCTGCTAAAATCTATAATCTGGCTTGGGAACTTTACTTGCACTCTAAAATTTGAAAAATTACATTCGAATGTTGCATCTCTACTTGGAAATCCCATCAAATCCTATTTTCCCTATGGTTAACACCTATGTCATGGGTTTTGGGTATTGGATTTACATTTTTCAATTTACAAATTGCATTATGACTTTGTTCTCCCACTTGAAAACTTTGTGGTAGAATTGGGAGCTTTATATTCACATAATAATTTGCAAGTTTGAAAGTTGATTTTTTGAATTATAATCCCTGTGATAATATTCATCATGCCTTTACACTTGTGTTGACCTTGGACCTCTACATGAGCTAAAACTTGACTGTCATTGTACTCTTTTAAGGAAATACTATGTAAGGCTCCATGTGGATTTAAGACACTAGTATGGGTTTAATAATTTTAGTACAAACATTCAAGACTCTAGTGGGAAGTGGACCTTTCATTTCAATATGCAATTTTCAGCTTCAAAGTTTTTCTTTTCCATGACATATTTTGATATCATCCCCTTTTGACCATGGACCTTTAAGGGGGTGGCAGAGATTTATCTGCACTTTAGAATTTACAATGTTTTATTTAGCCTAAAAAATTCCACTATGGACCTAAGAACTCCAAATTCAATTTGTAAATTGTAATTTTCAAATTTTCATTTGTCTTTAATACTTCCACCAACCACCACATAGACATAACATAAAAGACTTAACATATTATTTTAGAACATTTTGTGGGGTTTCTCCTTTTGGTGACTTGTAGGCATTTGACCATGTTGATGCTCTTTTAAATATTGATGGTAGGCTGCCCACAAACTTTGGGACTTTTCTTACACATTTCAATATACAAACATGAATTTTGTTGTTACTTTTATGCTTTAAATCTCCATGATAGGTTTGGGAACTTGGTTGTCATATTAAAACTTTCAATTGCAAAGTTGATTTTTTAGTTTGGATCTCTATTGGGATTCTTCTTAAAACATTTATCTTACCTTTCAAAACTTATTCCACTAACTTACACATGATATTCCTTCATTCCTATGGACTCCATGGTTTTACATACAATTTGCAATATGTAAAATTGTATTTCAAACTTGCTTATCCATTGAATATTCTCACCAGAAGGTTTGGTAACTTTACTTTTATATTGTAACTTTTAATATGAAAATTTAAATTTCCATTTAAAAATTCCACCAACCCCCATGTGTTTTGAAAACCTATGTTGACTCATTAACTCTCCACGTAGACTTTGGATCATGCTTTTGAGTGTGGGCCCTTAAAACATTTGTGTGGGTTTTAATTACTTTCCACAAGGATAATAAATAATTCATGCATAAATTTAATACTTTTAACAATATGTTATAGAAGGTGGTAGATATTTACATGCACTTTTCGATATGCAAAGTTGGATTTGGTATTAAAACTTTTGTCGCTCCCCTTTAACTACTACATGGGCACTTGGACTTAGTATTTTCAAAATACTTAGTCATTCTCTCTATATCCTAGCTAAAGTTTTACCCTATACCTTATAATGACACTAAAACATAAAAAAATTTAAGTGTTAGTTGAAACCAAGCTTTGCAAGGTATACACAGCTTGATTGTAGAAGCATGATTTTTATGACCCAGGTGGGCACTTCTAGGAATTTACTTTGAGGGGGTAATAGTTTTAAAGTTTAGGCACTCACATATAGATAAGGGTACAAATTTATTAGTTCATATTTTGGCATTAACACTAACTATTGCTCTAGGATGTACACCCCTTGCAAGTGTGAAAAGAACCCTAGAAAATAAGACTGAGTGTCAATTCCTTGTGTCACAAAGTCAAAATTTTGAAAATTTCATAATAAACACCCATGAAATCTCAATTACACAAGGTCATACCAATAAAAATAGATCAAGAGGATCTAAAAATGAACACACAATGAAAAATAATAAAAGTAATTATACAAACAAGGCCCAACATAGAGGGGAAACAAAGAAATAAATTTATATATTATACATTAATTTACACAAACATGGACTTGGTCAAGGAAGTATTTCAGATGTATGCCATTAATTGGAAGTTATATTATCTCACCATCCAAGTCTCTTAATAAAGTGTGTTCCCTAATTTTGAAATCGATAGAATATGGGCCCATCCACAAGGGATCAAATTTTCCATGCTTATTTTTCTCCTCGTGTCTATTATACCATAATAAAAATAGATCACCTACTTTAAAATATCTTGGAGTGACCTTTTTGTCTAATATCCATTTGAGGCTTTCCTTTAACTTGATTTGTTTCTCAAGATCTTGTCTTCTAGTTTCATCAAGCTCAACAATCTGGTTAATTATGCTTTCATAGTGGTTGACTTCATCATTTTCCTCTAGCTATTGCATGAACTGATAAGTTGGAAACTATAAATTCATAGGAAAAATAACTTGATATCCATAAACAAGATCAAAAGGGATTTTGCCTTTATCTCTCTTAGGTGTTATCCTATCAGTCCACAAGGCAAATTTTAGCTATTCACCCCATTTCTTCTTGTTATATATCAAAGTTATTCTAATGATTTTGAGCAAGTGCTTGTTACTATATTTTGCCTACCCATTCCCTTAAGGTTTTTAATTATAATTATAATTTAATGTGATCCCATATTCTTTACATAATTCCATAAAAGGTTGATCTATGAAACTCATGGCATTATCAATAACTACCTTGATAGGCACACCAAATCTACAAATAATGTAATTAAATAGAAATTACATAATCACCTAGTGGGTGGCTTTTTTTGTAGGGGCTGCCTTAACCCATTTTGTGAAGTAGTCAATTGTAATCAATATCCACCTATGTCCAACACTTGATGAATCAGTGATTTCCCCAATGAAGTCCATTCCCCATTATCTAAATGGATATTCAATCATTACAAGTTACATGGAGAGAGAACCAAAATATTTTAACCTTCCATCAAAGTGCTAAAATTTATCACACTTTCTTGATTTATGTGCAAAATCCTTGAATAATGATGGCCACCAATAACCAACTCTTAGAATTTTATGAGTTGTGACTTTAGGTGAAAATTGACCACCACATACTCCATTGTGAAAGTATTCAATGAAATCAGTAGTTTCTTCCTCTACCAGGCATCTCAAGAGAACCCCATCTAGATTCTTCCATTCCAATCCATTCTCAATCAAGAGATATTTCTAGGATACAAAATTAAGAGTTCTCATTTGGTTCTTATCCAAGTTAAGGGGATAATTTAAACTTTGCAAGTAGTACATAATGTCCTTATACTATAGAGATATGTTAATTTAAATCAAAGAATCATCAATATTAAAAACATCATTGCTTACCTATATAGCTTGCAAACTGGTCTCATCCATGAGATTGGATAAGCACATCCCTCTCACTAACTTAGTGGTCTAGATCTCGACATCATATTCTTAAAACTTGTCAACCCACCTGCATCTCTTGATTGATGCTTCAATTTGAGTCAAGATGTATTTAACCATTGTATGTGGAATATATGCAACAATATTTGAATGCAAAAATTAGGCCTTGAACATTTTAACATACTTCAAGAGAGTGAAAGCTTGTTTTTACATGATAGTATAATTTAGTTTAGATCCCTGCATACCTTTACTAAATAAATATATGGGTTGTTCTTGACCATCATCATTCTTTTATAATAAAATAGCATCTACAGTACTTTGTGATGGAAAAGATAATGTCTAAAATTCCCTAGTGTATTCAAGACTAGCTAAGATAGGGGTAGTTTTTAAATATCCTTTGATGTCATTGAATGCTTACATGACATTCTCCTCCCACTTGATGGTTTTTATTTATTTAACATGGAAGTAATACGTAGAGTGATCTCTTAAAATTTAAACGCAAACCTTCTGATGAAGTTGATTTATCCAAAGAAGGACTAAATTTCCTTCTTGGAATGTGAGATAGGCACTTTGTCAATGGCTTCCATAATCTTTAGATTTAGCATGACACCATCCTTAGATACTATGTGTCCCAACAACTTGGCATTTTGCAATCTAAAGTTAAACTTCTTTAGATTAAGAGAAATACTAAATTCCTTGCACCTAAAGAACATTTTCTCTAGATGATACTAATACTCTTTTCTTTTTTTGGAGTAAACTATAATGTCAACCTGATACAAAATAATGAGCTTGTTAATTATCCCTATAAAAGCAACATCCATATCTCTCTAAAATGTTTCACTAGCATTCATAAACCTAAAATTCATCCTCATGTATACATAAGTCCCCCAAAGAGGTTTAAATGTAATATTGGGTCTCTCAAATTCTTTCACCATAACCTGGTTATACCCTAAGAAACCATCTAATGTGGAAAACATGTCTAGACCTATAACACTTTGTAATAGGTTATCCATATTAAGCAAGGGGTAATTATCCTTTATATAATCTTTATTCAAATGTCAAATATCCATGCACAAGTGGATATCACAATTATTCTTTCTTATAGGGACTAAGTTCTCTACCCATGGTGAATACTTGATTGGATGAATAATCCCATCATCCCTTAACATTTTTAAATCATCTTGCATCTTTATGGATAAGATGGGTTTGATAAGTCTTTACTTATAGATGAAAGGCTTGCTATTAAGATTTAATGGGATGACATGTTGAAACAAATCCTCCCTATATGATTTCAATTTAGAATAAGACCAACCTAAATAAACCTATTACTTTTTTAGTAGCTATATGTAGGCTTGTTTCTTGTCTACACTTAAGTGAGTACCCAGCCAAACCTTTCTCAGATTTTCATGACATCCCAAATTAAATTCAGTTAAATCTTTTGAGATAAATAAGTCTATAGTTTTAATTCAGTTAGCTTCATCAAAAGATGCCTTTAAACTCACCAATCCTCTTGGGATGGTATTCATCTTTAGCTGAATGACATCCTTCCAAAACAAGGTTTCCTTCCCATCACATATTTGAACCATGGATTCCAAGTCTATAATCTGATCTTGAAATTTAGATTCATAATTGAGAAACCTTATAATTCAATCATTGTCATCAAAAATTTGCCAATGATGAATATTGTCTAGGACTTAAGGTCTAATAAGTACATCCATGTGATACTAACAATGATGGTTCATATTTTCATTTTAAAACTAAGCACCCAACCCTGCAAGTCTTTAAGCTTCCTCATTGAAATTTTTATCATGATAAAAATTATTGAATGTGCCAAAAAAATATATCAAATCCCATACAACATTTCTATAAAATTTCAACCTTTTATTTTTAGTGGCATAAGAATTTTGGACCTTCTTAACCACTAACTCAAAATCACCATTTATAATCAGACTTGTAATTCTATGTTCATGGGCAATTCTCAAACCAAAAAATATTGCCTCATACTCAATAGTATTGTTTATGAACTTGAAAGATAGCTTGAAATAAAACATAAAACATTCCTTATTAGGGTTATGAAAAATAACCCCAGCTCCATTTCCAAGATTGGATCAAGCCCTGTCAAAATAATTTTTCCAAACATCATTACTTTCTTTGTTAGGTTCAACATCAAGAAAAAAAATTGTTCAACAACATCTACATTCCCTACGAAGCTACCTAGCTCCACATTATTTTAAAACACCTCATTTAGAACATGTTTTGGATATTCTAGTACATGTGACATCTTGGGCTCTCTATAAAGTTTGACCATTTTACCCTCCAAATGGATGGTGGTGTAATAAAGATCCATCTACACACTACCACCCATATTGGTAGAACATTTTCATGATAGCAAAATCCCCCACTTGGGAAGATAATCCACAACTACCACATCTATATTTATAAATTTACCTAGATGAACTACCAATTACACTACCAATCCTTTAACTTATCTAGCAAAGGTAGATGTTATTTTTACTCCAAGATCATTAAGGACACCTAGGGGCATCACATTACAAGGGGATATAGAACCAAACATACCATTTTGAATAATTAAACCATTAATCAGTAGAGTTGTGTAAAAGGGGTCAACATACATCTACCTCTCTATCAATGCAATCCCCAAATAAACCTCTGGGACTAGTTAAAAAACCTCATCTGACTCTTCATCATAATCCAATAGTATTTGGGGTTAAGTAATCTCATTGGAATTTACATTCTTACTAAAATCTAAATATTTAAATTCCATATTCTTATGTTTAAGTATTCATTAAAATTCAACAAGTGGGATAGTGATTTTCAATTGACTCAATACTTGGGCCATATCACACACTATGTACTAAGAAAGGGGCTTATTTAGAGGAAGGGTGACAACACTTTCAATAGGAATATAGTCATTTAAATTCATAGGTGGAATAATATGGGACAAATTAGCATTCCTAACAATAGTTTTCAAGGGTGGGTTTCATCTTATATCACTCATACCCTTGGGAATACTTGACAACAAAGATTCTCTATTCTTGGTTGTAACACCTCTTTGCTTGACAATTTAGGACATAGGTGCTAGTTTTAGATAATTAAGGACCTCTTTAGTTTTATTAACTTCCTTATTGGTATCTTGTGCCTTTGGATTAGCAGAATTAGTCTCTTAAGGAGCAATACCCTGTTGTTTACTTCTCATACTATACTATTTCTCTTAGGTAACTACTGCATTAATTAGTAGCTACCTATCCTTAACTGAAAGAATTCCCCTATCATATTTTTTAATCATCATGGTTCTTATAAATTTAAAGTCATGATTGGGTAATGCATATGCTTGTGTCATATTTATATCACAAATAAATTCATAAGTTTGGAAACATACCTTTTGTACAACACTCCAAAATTGATCAATGGTGGTAGTACTCAATAATTTCATGGAGATAGACACTTTAATTTAGGATATTTGACAGTCAAACATCATAATGTCATCATTTTCAAATGTAGACTCAGGCTCCTTTGCATCTTATCAATTCTTTTAGTAGTATCATAAGGAGGATGGGGGAGGAAGCATGTATCACACTAATCAATGTCAAGATCACAATCTATAGCATTAACCTTGGCAATAAATGGAATGAGAACCTCCTTCCCAGCTCTTCTATTCTAATTTTTATCATTTATATTAGGCCTCTTCTCTCTATCATTATCTCTAATGTGGAAATAGGGTCTCCCTTATGCTTGATTCTAATTTTGAGATATGTTCTAACTATAAGATCCATGAGGGATCCCCTTCTTAGCCTTAGCCAACTTGTATGAATCTCCTTGACAATATTTTCCATGGTTTTCATCATTTCCTCAAGGTTGGATGTCTCAATGGACTATTTTTTTTATGATTGGCTAACTTTACATCAACCTTTTTGTTCAAAGGTTTACCCATAGCCTTTATGTTATTTTCAATTTGTATGGCCATATTTAATACTGACTTCATATTTTTAGGAGCCTTATCCCTCAATTAGTATGTATCCTTCTTGTCAAATCCATCACATTATTTAATCAAATAATTTGTATCATTAGGTTTGATATTTTTAGGCAACTTAATCATAGTCTTATTAATCCCTGTATTGAAGTCCTACACACACTCATTATGGTTCTTATTTATGTTTTTAAATTCTACAAGAATGAACCTTGGGTCAACTCTATCACCATATTTAATTTTAAAAACATTCTTCATTTCTTCCCATGAGTCTATGCATCCACATGGAAGGGAATTTAACCACCAACGAGCATCTTCTTTTAGCGTGTGCACAAATAGTTTAATACAAACATCCTCATATCAACCTCATAATATTCAATTATAATGTGAAAATCCCTCAAATACTAATAATCATTAAATATATTATTCCCCTAAAATTAGGGAGTCAATTTATTACTTCATTTGAAACTTCATTGGGGTAACCCTCCATTTCATCAATGTTAATAGGTCTAAATCTGGGAATCCTAAATGCATGATGTTCATTTTGTTCCTGACCTCTATGCCTTATAACTAGTTTAATGGTGGGTTCAAGATCAGATGGTAAAGGGATGTAAGGGGGTGAGTGAGGTGGACTTGGGGGATCCAACCTACGAGGAGTTCCAGCTAGTTGAGTAGTTATTGGGTAATAAATTAGACTATAAGGATTTGAGTTATCAGGAGAACTATGATAATATTTAATTAAATCAAGTTCAAAAAATAAAAGTTTAATTGTACCATAATTTTGACATTTTAGACACTCTTTTATAGTATAATTTTGTCATTTAATTAGCCTCCAAATTAGTCTCCTTCTTTTATGATGAACACTTAATTTAGAGATAAGTTGTTTTAAATAATCCCCTTTGAAGGAGAATCTCAATATTTCTAGTTTTGAAAATAGGAGAACACTCAAAACTAAATGAATTAAAAATGGGCACTGATCTTTCAAAAACTACATACAATGTTTGAGTCACCACTAGAAGAAAACTTCTACAACATAACAAATCATGAACAGGCAGAGATACATTCTGAAATCATAATTCCTTGATGAGATATAAAAAAAAGATATTGAAAAATATAGGTTCACATTCAAAAGGGCAAAACACTTTACAACATGAATAGATTAATAGCTCTTTTTAAGAACTTAGTAGAGGTTAATTTATCAAATATTTAAATACCAAACAATGACACTCTTACATTCAACCTTGAAAACTTGAAATATAGAAAACCTAGATGATAGACCCAAATTATGTCATTATAGTTGGGGAAGGGTTTAACATTTGGATGCACTAGACATAGACAATGATTGGAAGACACCAACAAAGGGTATGGTTATTTCCTTGCTACTTATGGCTCTACCTGAACCAATGTGAGAGGACCTATATGGTAGCTTGTTCACATGTAGGGATACTATAGTTAAATCTCCATGAGGATTTTTGGCACACACAAATCTGATTAGAGCATAATCAAACATGCATAATACAATCTAGAATAATTATCATAGAGATTGGGAAAATGCTTCTAAATCAGACACAAGTTACTAAAGATAGATAAAAGGTTGATTGCAACCTTCATTTTTAAAGAAATTGTTGACAACTAAGAGTCAAATGGAAGATTAAAATGCTAATTTTTAAGGAGAAATTATAGACACATTATATATTTGTAATACTCATGCATTTGTAGACAAATAACACTCAAAATATTCAACATGTATTATTTTCAAGGATAGGGTAGGTAGAACATGTTAGGTAGATAAAAAAGAGTGGTGGTGGATTTCAACATAGGGTTATCCTTCAATAACCATGCTATCATTCATTATAAAATGTAAAAGAATAAAAGACAAGATAAGAAAACTAACAATAATGATTTGCATTCATTGATACCAATGCAATGTAAACATTCAAATGACCCCTAAAACCCCAAAGCATACACTATAAATAATGCTTTAAGCACTTTGTATTGTCAAATCCATAAGTCTAGGGTATTTTAAAATACTATCAATAAAGCATTCTCAAATCATAATGTAGAAAGGAAATTACAACCTAGATCCATGCCCAAAATGACTACCATTGAGTGACATAAAACTAGGTAGCTAATCAAAAGATCATGAAGAATGTATTATTGCATTTTATTAACAAGAAATAGAATAAATCACATGTAGTTTCCATTAAATTAAAAATAAATTTTACATACATTAGTGTTTAAAATATTAACATGTGGAATTCATAATGGATTTTCTCTGAAATAGGGGAGACATATACATGATCTCAGAGTTTGATAATGATTGTACAACTAAAATAACCTTAGCAAGAGATAAAAAACATAGTAAGAATCCTAAAAAAAATAAAAACACTATAAAGAGGATAGGGCCTCTTTAATTGTACTAATTTCTCACCTAGAATATTTTGTTGAGATGATCCAGCTAGAAGATACCTTTGGTCACCCCTGGAAGCTCATGCTTTGTAAGGAAATCATTCTAGTAATTGATTATCCATGTTATGATGAAGATTTAAAATGAAATTTGATATACTTGGATAAAAATCTTGATGCATTTGGCCATGAGGGAGAATATTTATTTGGGATCAAAACAAACTCTTGTATTCATGTGTAATTACTTTGCCTTATTCTCCAACTAATCATTTGCCCAACTAGAAATTTGTAGATGATGATTGTCTTCCTCCTTGTGCAAGTCAAATGATGCCCCTAGATTTGTTATGATGTCATTATACTTCTCCATAAATTATGGAGGTAGTGTGAGATCCATGTCCATTTGAAAAATATTATTCCAATGGCCCACTTTGGTCTTAAAAGTCTTGTAACAATTTTCTCATCCATGGATATCTTTAACACTAGCCAAATATTGGAAACATAACACTTCACTTACTTTTTACCTTTTAACTTTTGAGGTCAATTCCCATATTTTTTCACGTTTTCTCTTTTTTTTTTTTTCTAATACCAAACCTAATAATGCTACATACACATTTTAATTTTGTTTGCCTTATATGGCATTTTGGGCTTCAATTACAACTTTACACATTTTGGACTGGTAGGATTTTGGGCTTGAGTTGAAATTTTACACACTATCGAGAATCCATAAGTCTATTGCAATTTTTAGTTCTACTCAAAAGTTTCAAAGACTTTAGCTTAGTGTGCATGTGGTAGGTCTGAGAACTTGGAATTTGCATTGCAATTTGTAATTGTAAATGAATGTTGAATCTCCACTATAAACTTCTGATGAGATCTCAATTGTATATTACATTATAATTTGTTCTTATTGTGGGTTTCAGAGTTTGATATGCAAAATGCAATTTATAATTTGAGAACTTGCATTTCAATGTTGTTATCCCCTCTAAAATCTTTATTTCCAGGCTTGAGATCTTTACTTGACTTTATAATTTGTAAACCTACATTTGAATGTTGAATCTCCACTTAGAAAGCCCATTGACTCTTATTTTCCATGCGTTCAACACCTATGTTATAGGTTTCAAGGACTAGATTGCATTTTAAAATTTATAATTTGCATTATGACTTTGTTCTCCCACTTGAAAACTCTATGGAAACCTTGGGAACTTCACTTGCACATAAAAATTTGCAAGTTTGAAAGTTGCATTTTGGTGTTAAAATCCTCATGCTAATCCCCATCATGCCTCTATGCTTGGTTGACCTTGGACATCCACATGAGCTAAAACTTGACAATAATTACACTCTATTGAGTACATATTATGTAAGGCTACACATGGATTTAAGAAACCAGCATGGGTTTAATACTTTTAGTATAGGCATTCAAGAATCTAGTGGGTAGCTAACCTTTCATTGTAATATTCAATTTGTAATTTCAAGTATTATATTTTCCTTGACATCTTCCACTTCTATCCATTTTTGACTATGGACCTTTAAGAAGGTGGCAGAGATTTACATGCACTTTAAATTTTATAAAGTTGCATTTAGCCTCAAAACTTTCTCCATGGACCTGGGAACTCCAAAGTCAATTTTCAAAGTTTCATTTTCATTTAAATCTTCTACCAACTACCACATGGACATAGGAGAAAAGACTTAACATAGGATTTTAGAACATTTCCATGGGGTTTCTCTTTTTGGCTCCATGTAGGCATTTGACCATGTTCTTGATATTTTAAATCTTCATGGTAGGATACGTAGACTTTATAACTTTTCTTAAACATTGAAATTTACAAACATGCATTTTTTTGGTTGCTTTTCCACTTCAAATATTTGTCATGGGTTTGGGAACTTGTTTGGCATATTGCAATTTGTAATTACAAAGTTATTTTTTGACTTTGGATCTCTGTCAAAATCCTTTTTCAAACATTTTTATTACCTTTGAAAACTTCTTCCATTGACCTCCATGTGGGATTCCTTGATTCATGTGGACTTTGGGGATTCACATGCAATTTTTAATGTGCAAACTTACATTTTGAAGTTGCTTATCCATTGAATATTCATATTGTCAGGTTTGAGAATTTTACCTACATATTGAAACTTTCAATATACAAAGTTGCATTTCCATTTAAAAATTCTACCAACCTTCATGCATTTTGAAAACCTACATTGACTCATTAACTCTCCATGTAAACTTTGGATCATGCTTTTGATTGTGGGGCCATAAAACATTTGTGTGGGTTTTAATTGATTTCCACATGGTAAATAAAGAATGTGTGCATGGATTTAAGAATTTTATCAATACGTTCAAGTGGATGTTAGAGACTTCCATGCACTTTAAAAAATTCAAAGTTTCATTTGGTCTTAAAACTTCTACCACTCCCCTTTGATCGTTACATGGGAAATTTGACTTGGTATTTTTTAAATATTAAGTCATTATCTATTTATCTTGACTAAATTTTTACCATGGACCTTGTAATTACAATAAAACATAAAAAATTTAAGTGTTAGTTAAAACTAGCCTTTACAAGGTTTACACAACTTGATTGTGAAAGCAATATTTTTATGACCCAGATGGTCACTTCTAGAGATTTCCTTCAAGGAGGTAATATTTTGAACCTTCATGCAATCATATATTGAGAGGGGCACAAATTAATTAGCTCATATTTGGGCACTAAAATATGCATTATATGTTTGGTTTTTACCAAACAAACAAAATATAAAATGAGAGTGTAAACTTAATGAAAAACACACACAAAACTGTTCTTTAACTTTCTTCACTTATCGATTCGATAGTCCATTACACATCCCACAAAAAAACGTAACTTTTGAGTTGTGATCCTAATCAATGAATCAACTTCATGGAAACAACTAAATTGAAATACAAACATAATATATGATTTAATATTTTATTTTTTACCCCACACTCCCCTAAAGTTAAAGATGTCATTCTTGATGGGATAAAAAATGAAAAATTAGTGAAATCGTTGCATACACACTAAGAGTCATAGTGATAAATTTCAAGTTCATATTATTTCATGAAAGATTCATATAAAACCCCCTTAGATTATTTTATTCCAATAAAAAAAATTAAAAAATTGTGTTACAATTTCTCTTGCAACCAAATTTTTTTTTAGAGATCAAAAATTGGTTAGTATGATGCAAACATTTTAAACAATGTGTCCAATCAATGGATTAACTTTTTTATTGCATAATATTTGGATTATAAATACAAGATAAGCCTTATTATACTATCTATTAATCCCCTCACTCCAACAAAGCACACATCTATGTGCCTTACTTAAGATAACATGTTATTCTTTAGGGTAAAAACAATGCAAACATTTCATAACTGTTTTAAACAAACCAAGAGGGATAGAGACAAAATGTAATATTTTTAGTTGATAAAAATATTGGTATAACTAATATATCAGCCCAAATTTACCTTAGGGATAAAATATTTGTTAACATAATTCATAAAGATTTAACCACATGATCTAACAATGAACAAAAATTTCATCACATTCAATGGGTATATAAATGTAAGAATAACACTTTTCAACTCTCCATTATCCCCCACACTCCAAACATGCACATGAAAATATGCACCTCTTAATGGAAAATTGTCATCCTTAAGGGTAAAAATAATGTGAATTTTATGTATCCATTTCATTCAAATTAGGATAGGAAGAGAAGAACCCTAAGTGTTTTTGGTTCCACATTGTATTCATTTGATCATATCTTATAGGACTCTCTTCCATTCACGAGGAGAAATAAATCATGATAGGTTCTATTCTCATATTCAAATACTTATTTAGGTAGTAAAATTTGGTCAATATAATGTGATAATAATTAACAAGTGAAAATAAAAAACTAAATTCATTATTATGTTCATATGGGCATACAAATCCAATAACTACCTTCATTTTATCTCCATCGATCTTAGGTATCTAAACTTGCATGAGACTAGACACATCCTTTAATATAAATATGTCATTCATGAGATAAAAAGTAGAATAAATTTTCAATATCAATTGTATGAAATTAAGGATGGGTAGATTTAAACCATAAGCTTCCAAGTTTGAATGCTTAAGTCTTGTCACCATTTTCTAGAGTATTCTCTTCCAATCACATTGAAGAACAAATGGAAACACGTTTTATTTTTAAAAAAACATGCTTTAGGGAGAAAAAATTTGATTTTATAACACACAACATTTAAATCACATGCCAAATCAATGAGATGAATTTACAATCACATATATATTGTCATGTAAATGAAAGAATTGACTTGTTTTTATCTTTATCAAACCCAACACTCCAAACTTGCAGGTGGTTGGTTGCATCCCTAAAAAAAACTTGTCATTATTAATGGGAAACACAATTAAAATTTTATGCAATCATTGCATGTAAACCGATAAGGTTAGATGAAAACCTCAAGCATCCCATAGACAATTCTCTTCCACTCATGAGGTGGAAAACATGGCATAAAATTTTCTATCATAGCCATATATAATACACAGCTTGTGAATTTTTTGATTGATTTAAAAACCAAATTAATTATCAAATTTATATGATTGTATAAATTCAATAAAATAATAAATCTTATTTATGTTGTCCCCCACACTCTAAACTTGCATACAATTGGATTCATCCTTAAAAGTAAACTTTTTTGTTATTAGGGGTAAAGATAAACTAAATTTATGCAGTGATTGCACACAAACTTAGTGGTGTAGAGATAAAATTTAAACTAAATATCTTTCATGTAGGAGTCCTATACATATTCCATAAAATATTATCTTCCAATCTCAATGAAGAACAAATAGTGGAATGTTTTATCTCTTAGCAAAAAAAATGTAGGGTGGAAAATTTACATAGTATAACATAACTTTTGAAAGGTATGCCTATTGAAAAAACTAAATTATTGGTATTATATGTATCAAAATATAAATTAAATCTATTTATTATTATACTATATATTTTATCCATCTCTTTTTGAAAATTCATGTGGCTAAATAAGAAAAAATTATCAATAATTATTAAAAAATAGTTAAAATTTTATGTATTTATTGTACCCAAATTAGAATAGAGATGACCCATAAAATCACAAAGTTTCATTCATAAATATTAACATAATCTCCCAAAGTTTCATGAATAAATACTACATGCATTTCATATAGTATTGTCTTCCACTTTTCATGATGAACAAATTACCACACATTTTCTCTTATGACCAAAACATGATTTAGGGAGAAAAAATTAATCAATATAATCCACAACTTTTGAACTATGTGCCAAATCAATGAACCCACATTAAATTCACATCCATATGAGTACATAAACACATGATAATAATTTTAATCTCTATTATTAACATAATATAAAATTTAATACACATCTACTAAGAAAACCTATCAATTCTTATCTCTATATATTAACACAATATAAAATTTCATACACATCTACTAAGAAAACCTATTCATTCTTAAAGGGGAATTAGTGCACATTTTTCAAAGCCATTTTCACACAAACTATGATCATTAGAGATGAAATATTTTGGTTGCATAATTGAAGACGCTAACCATTCCCCATAGTATTATCTTCCAATAATGACAAGGAATTAATGTCAACATGTTTTATTTTGTAGTCAAAATATTTTTTATAGACCAAACATTAGTAAATATAATGAACAATTTTTTAACAGCATGCCAAATCATTTTACTGACTTTGATGTGATATATATATATATATATATATATATATATATATATATATATATATATTAGTAAAAAGGGGTAAAAACTTTATTAAAACTTAGAATAGCTGAATACAAAATAGCAAAAGGCCTAAGCCCCAGGAACCACTAGAAACCACAGAAAAAAAAGAACAATACCATCACTCCCCAATACCACTTTCATCTTCTACAAGAATCCTCTCCAGGTCCCAACATAACTCATAGGGCATTTGTGCCCACTCATCAACCTTCCAGCCATCTGTATCTTTTGACGCCCATTTTGCCAAGTAGTCGGTCACCCTATTCCATTCCCTTGGAATATGGGCATAAGACACTGAATCCATTAAGGAACTAATCTATAATATCTACTGCACTATCATAGATAATTGCCATCTTACATCTGAAATCTTCCTCTCAATGAGCAAATTGACTAGGACTTGAGAGTCAGCTTCACAAATCGCCTTCTTCCACCCTAAAGAATAAGCTCACTTCAAAGCATATAGGATAGCCAATCCTTCCATTCTATTAATAGTCTATACTCCCTTATTAGCTGAGAAAATAAAAATCACTGATCCAGAAGAATCCCTACCAATCCCACTAATCCCAGCCAAACCTAGATTACCCCTAAAAGAGCCATCCATATTAATTTTCAAATGACCATTAGGAGGGGGCGACCATTTCCCCATCTTCTAAACTTTTTGTTTCTCATGTCTACCTCTCCTGACATAAGCTGAGGCTAGAGATATACCTTTTATGCCAAACGTGTCTACCATCTCAACATCATCTTTCTTCAGCGGCAAAATAATCTCACTCTTAACTTTGATAGTCTCTTAGATCATTCCTTTAATTCTAATCTAAACTTGTTGAATCCCCAATTTTTTGCCCCAAAACATTCTTTGATTCCTTTCCAGCCAAACTTGCCAAAGCAAAAAACT
The DNA here is from genome assembly GCA_037957365.1 of Torreya grandis. Taxonomy (NCBI): domain Eukaryota; kingdom Viridiplantae; phylum Streptophyta; class Pinopsida; order Cupressales; family Taxaceae; genus Torreya; species Torreya grandis. The sequence continues at coordinate 6,491,474 of JARHVA010000213.1, read as the reverse complement.
AGGACCGGCGTACCAAGCATCCTACAAGAAGGGAGCTAAAGAGGGGGGTCTTCCCAATCTCATCCAAAAATCTGCCAGGGAAGATGCGTTAATACACTGACACTTCCACACATCCCACCAAAAATGCCATAGTTGCAGAGTGAAGGGGCAGTGGAAAAATAGGTGCAAAGAATCCTCCTCCTCACCACAACAAAGAACACACCTCGAAGGACCAGTAAAGCCCCTCTTCTAAATATTATCCCACATCAAGCATCTATTCCAGACCAAAGTCCAAATAAAGCAATTACACTTCAACCAAGAGAATCTGTTCTAGACCTTTTTCCACCAATGAACTTCCCCCTTGTCAAATTGTTGAGAAATCAACTCCTAATAACTAGAAGACATAGTGTACTTCCCCTTGGGATTAGGGGACCAAGCTAATGCTTCACTATCCATAAGTGCACTACAACTATGACAAGAAAGAATGAAATGTAGCTCAACACACTCTACCTCCAGCCCAAAATTTGGCCACTCCTCTGGGGTCTTTGATCTTGCTTCCACCACCTGCCCATGAAGGGAAAGGGACTTGTAGTCACACAATCTAGTCCACCCAGCTTCACAGAACCTCTGGAACAAAATGCTCAAGTGAGGAAATTAGGTAACTATGGGAGGGTATCCATCCCAAGAGTCAAGCCAAAAATGTGCCTCTACCCCACTCTTACAAATCTAGAATAGGCCACTCTTAATTAGCGCAACTCATTTCTTGAGAGTAGTCCAAATCACCGAGCCTTTCCCTGTCAAGCTATACTATGGGATATCCTTCTAGGGGATCCCAAAAAAGTACTTTTGGGATAAGATCTTGGCCCACACCTAGTCTTATTCCACAATACAATTTGGCTACTAGAGTAGTACCAACCAGCAATAACTACCATAATCCAATACCACCAAACCTTTTTGGGCTATGAACAACCTCCCACTTAATAAGGCTCCATTTAGTTGCTAATAAATTATCATTCCATAAAAACTATCTTGTCAAGGAATCAAGGTCCTTAACAAATCTCATTAGTGCCACTTGGATCATACACCTATAGAGAGGAAGAGCCTGCACCATTGATTGAATCAACTGGACCCGGCCAGCAAAGGATAGCCAATGATGGGTCTAATGATTCACTTTGACTCAAAACTTGTCTAGAATCACCTACCATGAATCCTTAGACTACCTTCTAGTAGAGATAGGGATCCCAAGATATAGCAATGGAAGACTCCTAATTTGAAACCTGAGAATATGAGCCACTCTTCATTGAATGGAGGGTGGAGTGTTAAAGAAAAAAATTGAAGACTTTTCCTCAGTAATTAACTATGCTAAGGTAGAAAGGTAAAAATCCAAGCCTTTATGTATATTAGATGCCTCCCTAATAGTAGCCATGCCCATCAAAGTTGCATCATCCAAAAATTATAGGTGAGATTATAAAAGAAGGCCCCCACCCCATTGCCAGCCCTGGATAACGCCACCATCAACATTCCTTTTAATTAATCATCCCAAGCCTTCTGCCAAAAGAAGAAATAGGTAAGGAGAGAGAGGGTCCCCTTGCTACAGACCTTGAGAGGCCCCAAAGATATTAGAATGCTCACCATTATCAAAACTGAGAAAGAATTCAAATTCACACAGCTCATAACCTAGCGAATCCAATCCTCCTCAAAACCAAAGGCACCCAAAACCTTCTGGAGGAAGGACCAACAAACTCTATCATAAGCCTTAGACATGTCCAGATTGAACATAGCCTTATCTTTAGACTTGGTCATGGAATGGATAGTCTTTGTAGCCACCACCACCCCATCCAAAATCTGGCAGCTTTCCACAAAGCCACTTTGCTCCACAGAGATTAGCACTATAAGCCACTTTTTTAACCTTTCAGCAATCAACTTAGATATAATTTTATATATTACATTGTAAAGGGAAATGGGGTGAAATTGACTTAACCAATCAGCCCCCTCCCCCTTGGAAATGAGAGCTAGGAAGGTAGAGTTCAGGGCCTGGAGCATTTGCTTGTTCTTTCGAGATTCTTGAACAACTGCCAATAAGTCTAATTTAATAATTTCCCAAAATTCTTGAAAGAATTCAATCGAGAAACCATCTAGACCAGGAGCCTTGCCTTTTTACATCAAGAAAACTATCTTCTCTAACTCCTCCAAGGATATGGCACTCATAAGCTGCTCTTTCATTTCTAGAGAAACTAAAGAAGGAATACTAGAGAGGACTTGAGCCTCTGCAGTGGAGTCTTCCTATGATTCCTCCTTAAATAAAGAAGCAAAATACTACATTGTTTCATTAAAAATATCCTGCTTAGAAGAGATAACCTCTCCCCTATCTGTCACCAAAGAAGTGATCAAATTACCATGCTATCTGGCTCTCACTGAATTGAAGAAGAAGGTGGTGTTCTTATCCTCCTCTTGTAGCCACTCAATCTGAGCTTTTTGTTTCCAAAATATTTCCTCTCTCAGCTCCCATTCCTCTAATGTTTTTAATGCCCTATCTTCCTCTCTCAATAAAAACTCAGACATCCCCTCCTCCCTAATCAATCTGGTAATGTCATTCAATTCCATTTGAGCCTCATTTTTCACCTGGAAGATGTTCTCAAAGCTTTTTTGGTTCCACTGTTTGAGCTGATATTTAACAAATTGGAGGAGCTTAGCAAAAATATACATTGTTGTTCCAACAGCAGGCCTGCCTATCCTCCACCATTCAGCAACTCATCCAAACAGGTCTAGGCCCTGAACCACATGAGCTGGAACTTGAAAGGTAGCTTCTAAGGCACACAGGTTGAAGAAATGGTAAGCTTTATGGGCCAATGATCTGACCCTCTTCAATCTAATATCTCAAAGCTAGAAGACCACAATCCACCCACCCAAAAATAGGAGGTCATGAATCGGTCTATTCGTTAATGCACCTGTCACCCACCCTTCTATTATTCCAAGTGAAGAGACCATTGCTAGGCTTGATATTCACAAGATTGAGTGCTGAGATATTATCTCGGAGAAAGAGAGAAGAAGGCTCAAGTCTTGCATTACCTCCCTATTTTTTTGTTAAATCCAGAATAGCATCAAAGTCTCCAACAGTAATCTATGGCAGGTAAGGAAATCAACTACTAACCAAGTGAATATTATTCCATACCAGAAGCTTACCTTGGAAATATATAGGGGCATAGACATTAGAAAAAGGACAAATTTGCTTGACTCAATGCATAAAGAAACCATAGATAAGGAGGACTTAAAGGAAATCTAGGATATAGGTTGGATCTTACTTGGGTTCCAGAGACATGCCACACCCCCCAAAGATCCATGAGCTCCAATGCACTGACATAGACCATGCCTCCATAACTTTGGTGCTATCCTCATCATATATTCCATAGAATCCTTAGTCTCCTAAAGAAAGAGAACATCAGGAGAATGACTTTGAACTAGTTTTCGAATAGCTTTTTGTCTAGGGCCGTTGTTCAAGCCCCTTACATTCTAAGAAATAATGATCATTTTAGAGGAGTAAAAAAGTGGGAGTCTAAGGTCTTAACAGATCCTGACTCTACCAAAGTCTCCCCTATCATCTTAATCTTCTCCATGTCCTTCTTTCATCCCAATTTAACACTTTTCTCTAAAACCCCCTTCTTACCATCTTTTTGAAAAATGCCCAAATGAGGAGAATATTTACCTTGCTTATCCATATCTGCAATTGTAGTCCATGCTGGAAGATCCCCATCCTCTACACCCTATCCCAGATCAACATTTAGCTCCAAATCATCTGTTCCCCTAGCTTCCCATCTGTGACCATAGGTAAGGAAGCTTCCTCATGGAGAGCAGAGTGAGGGGTAGAAGAATTAATCTCCAGTCTAGACCCCACTATAAGCTATGCTACACTAATTAATCTTGGGGTAACTTCTTGCTAGCCCAATTCATCCAAGACCTCAAACCTATTAAAAGTATCCCCATCCTATCACTCCATAAGGGTCCTCTTCTGACCTCTATTTTGGTTTCGAGCCTCAACCTGAACAAAAACCTCAGCATCCTTTCCCTCACTAGCACCAGTCTTCTTCCCTTTTTTAGTACCAAGAGTGTTACTAGGAGGAGGTGGAGGCAGATGTTTTTGTTCCACTGGCTTGGCCTTTGGGCATCTTCACACCAGGTGGCCATATTCATGAGAAAGGTAGCACCTAAAAGGAAGGGTCTCATACTCCAGTTGTTGCACCCAAGAATATGAGCCCGCACATGTCTCCACCGCATTTGGAAGTGGTCTACTTAAGTTAATTTCCATGTAGATTTGAGCAAAAGTCATAACTTTCTTACCTAAAGTTTGTGTTGAAGACCCCACCGACCTTTCGAGCATCGAAGCTAACATATGAAAAACATCCTCTCAACAACATTCTATAGGAAATCTAGGTAACTAAACCCACACCAGAACCCTATTTGGTAGTTCCTCAAAAGGATTAAATCATGTGTGCCATGGTTTGATAAAAATCCCAACCTAATTATAAAAATAGGGCCCACCCTCAAAAACCCTATTTCGATTAGCCAAGCAAAGAAATGTAACCATGAAAAAATTGTTTGCCAGCAACGTGACCTCCATTTCTCCCTCTGGTTCCCACACTCTCTGAGCCCAACTCTCCAAAAATTGAAGGGAGACTCTCAATCCCAAAAACTTGCAATACAGTGAATGCTTGGTGTAATATTCAACATCTTCAGCGATCATATCAAAAGGGATTACCAATTTGGGTCTCTCTTTACACTGTTCAAGGCATCCATTAATCTTCATGATTTGAGATCCCCTAGGCGAGCTCAAATTTGTAGCACTTGTAGTCTGAGAAAAGAATGTATTTTCAAATATCCTCCCTTCCTGTCCTGGCATATTCAAGCCCACCGCTTCACTAAAACTTCTACCAAGCACAACCTTAGAAGGCTCACTTTGAGCCATAACCATGTCCTTCCTTAAACAGTCCACAACAATGGAATCCATAGCTCCCCACCCCACACAATCGGTCAACCACACCCCTCCTACGTAGTCACTAACATGGCAGAAACAAGCTAGGGCACGACTGCCTTAGCTCGGCGATGAGTTGTAGACCCAAACCATTTTTCCCCTTGATGAGGTTAAGTTCCACTAGCAAATGTGTCATGTTAGATATATATTATAATATAAATAAAGTAAAGGAATCATTTCAAACTATATCTTTGAATGCACTTAGACAATCTACCTGATTAGATGCATCCCTTAATTGATTTTTTCTATTAAATTGAAAAATATTGTGAACTTTGCATCAAAAACCATTAGAGGTAGAGATGAACTATGAGCTCATGTTGCTACCTACAATTTTTTTTAATCAATATTGAGGAGTTATTGGGTCCCTATCCCTATCAACAAAAATAACAAAAAGAACTTATACAATCCATCTTAAAATTTATCCATGTTAAGGCATAAGACCACCAACATTTTAAAAAAATGTTTTTTTTCCAAAACCAAAAAAAGGAATGAATAGTTAATCAAATATTAACAACTATGGCTAAACTAAACAAAAATTAAAAAAACAAACTACAACCTCTTACTCCAAGATAACTAATTTGATCATTTTTCCATTATTCACTACCAAGTTGCCCAAAACTACTGTCTGACTAGACCCATGCCTATAGTTTACTAAGACTTCCTACCCCTTCCCTTCCAGTGCAATAGGCTTAGTTATCTTCTTTCCAACTGACTCACCTACCGACTGCTTCACTAAAGAGAAAAATAAGCACTTATGAACCCATCTATGATCCTACCACTGCTGCAACTACTTCCCCTTCCACCAAGGTGGAGCTTTAAATGAGCCATGTGTAACACCTTTCCTCAACCATTTAATGAACTTTACCCTTTTTAGAGAACACCTCAGTGCCTTCCACTCCTCAAGATAAAGAATGAGAATCAACAAATCTTTAATAACAGGCATGTTGACCCCTTATTTCTTAGAATTATCCATTTAGACTGAGCATGTGGCCTCAACATCTTTATCAAAATCTACCAAAACCAAAAAATGGGACTCCAACTATCAAAACATGGATAAAGGAACATAACAAAAAAAATCTCTTTCAAAAAATGGAAGAGTGGGAAAAGGAATATTAATGAGGATAAAATGAAATAATTTTTTGTCTCATATCCAAAAATTACTTGAGCAAAAGTTGGTCATTATAATGTAAAACTTTTGAATCACACACAAAATCAAAGAGCAAAACTCATGATCTAGTTTATATAGACATTTAAATATAAAATATGTTTTGACATATCTATTTAATCCATTTCACTCCAAATTTTCATGTGATTGGATTCATTTCTTAAGATATACTTATTTTTTTAAGGGAGAAAACAATGCTAAATTTGTATAGTCGTTGCATGCAAATCTTGAAGGGCAGAGACTAAGCATAAGCTCCTGGAGTTGTATGTTGAGTTATTATATGAATCTTATAGGATTTTATAAACCATAACATGTATTGAGTTATATTAATTTTTTTCCAAGAAGATGATATTTCATATTCATGATACCAATTTTGTGAAGGTGGAGACTTATCTAACCTAAATTTAATATGTTAATAATGATTTCAAACAAAAATAAAAATATAATTAAAAATTAATTATAAATTAAAATATAATAAATTAAATATTAACCATATTTACACAAAATGTAAATTTTATCAAATTCTAATCTTACCAAGCCATTATATCAAACCTTTAGGATTGATTCATGCTTGGGATCACAGGGTTTTGACAAATATATGTTATGAGGATTTTCATGGAACATGATATCTTTAATATTTTTACTGATAACAAAAGTTGAATAGTAAAGTATTTCCCTATTTAATTCAATGACTTCAAACAACCATTTATTTATTTATTTATTAAAGTATATTCAAAGCCAAGTTCTTGTAATTACCATAGATCCAAGGGGATAAACTAGGTCTTGTCCATCCATGATAGTTATGGTTAATTTTATTGTTACCTATACACATCAAAATAAGTAGTGGTTTATTCCCTTTCTATTATCTTAAGACATAATTACTATAAAAACCTATGATAAATTAAAAGTGTAATCAATTTTAAAGGACATGTTTGAAAAAATTAAAATATCACTAATTTTTAATGCTACATTTATATTATTAATAAATTATAACTAGTTGAAAAATATCTAAGATGTGGTCAAAGTCAATTTTGATAGCATTTTGTGATCCCCTACGAATTGTAATGAATGACTTGTTTACATGGGCCTTAAAATCCTAACATGCCATTCTTCTACCCATTATTTTAATTCACATTCATTCCCATCAAATTCCATACAACACAAACAAAAACATGCCATGTTCCTAGCATAAATAGTTCATTAATTAGAATATTAGATTCAGAATGACTCAAAATCACTTTATCTAAGTATTGTACTAAAATATTCATACATTTTCCTTATTTTATTCCTCCATTAACCAAAATAATCTTCATAAGTGATAATTTTTATCTATTGAAAGTTTAATTTTGTTATCTAATGATACAAGTATTGTGCCTCATGGATTAGATAAAGACACAATACTTTTAAAATCAATTAAATTAGATTTATTCATGTAATTATTCTTCTCTTTATCAAGGTAAATTTTAATATATGAATTTTCAACATCATGCTCCCTTTTGCCATGTTTAGCCTCAAATAAATCACAACATAGTTGTAACCCAATTTTTTTATGCATCCTTTTTAACTAGTAAAATGTCATATAATTATAAAATTATCTGTAAAATTGTCTGATTAGATGTAGTGTGTATTTAATATATTTTCTCTTGCATTCATATTTCTATAACATATCTTAAAATAATCTTGGACAACTCAAGAATGTGATCTAACATCACTCATGTAAAATTATCACTCCTTTCAAATCTTTCTACTATCCCATGTGCTATCAAGTACGTTTAGATATAATATACAATAAAATCACAACTTGAATTGAATATAATATTGAGTTTGAACCTCATTTTTTGGTTATAGTTTATAGTTTTCAAGAATTTTTTTGGAGACTAGTCTTTATTTGGGTTAATATATTAATGATAAGTCTATTTAGTTGTGTACTTATTATCATGTGAAAGTATAAATTACATATTTTAGTTTTATAATGTGTCAAATATATGTTATTCCTTTTGAAGGTAATATTGAAGTTCCATATCACATGTATCTCCTTTTAGACTTGTCGCACACTACACCCTCACCTCATGGGGATTAGTGACACTAAACATACATTAAGAATGACATGAAAAAATATAATAGAGCTTTATCAATAACTCCTCTTTCCTTCTAGCTCTATTTAATTATCCATATCCTTTCTCATTGTTCTCTAGAATATATTGAGATACTTGATTATAGATTGAGACCCATTTCTCTTTCTCATTCTCTTTTCTTCTTCTAAAATTTCAATTTAACAATATGATTTTATAAACCTTTTTAATTCACATGATGTCTTCTTCCATTAATTTATTTTTCTCACTTAATAAATTTTGTCTTCTATTATCTTAATATCTTTTTTTAAGATGATACCTTTATTTTTTATATTTATTTACTCAATTTTAACATTATTTTCTTAAAATTATTTTTATTATTCTAACATTACACATTTTAAATAATTTTAAATGGCATTTTGGTTTCTCCTTAATGTATTTATATTCTCCTTTAAAAGACATTAACTCAAAACATTTTACTAAAATTTTTGATTCTAAGGATTTATTTGTGCTTTCAAGACATCTTTAAAAAAAAAATGTGCTTGTTATACTTTTTACATTCCTTGACAATGGTGTAATGCTTTAGTACTTTTCTTTTTAAAATGTGGTGCTAAAGATGTTTTATATATTTACTTTCTTTTTCACCATTGTCAAGGAATGATTCATCTTATCTTCGTATTTTATGTTCATACATGAAAATTCATGTTTTGGATGATTTTTATTTATCCAATCAACTTCTTATTAAGTCTTGAAATATAGCATGTGTCATAATTAATGAGTAAAGAATTGTTTTATATATTTAAATCATGACTTATCTCCATATAAAATTCATTTTCGTTTGTTTGTTTTGTTTTGTTTTTGTTTTTAAATAAATATGGTGTATCAATTATGTGTTTATGCATTAATTTATTATCCAAAAAAAAGGAAGTCATTATAATTAAATTTATTTTATTTTCACTTGTTTCTCTAAAAAAGATTTTTTAATTATGTTGGTCTTTTGATGCTTTGTCAAATTCCTAAACTTAATTTTAAATGTATTATCATTATAGTCATTATAATAAAATTTATTTTATTTTCACTTTTTTTTCTAAATAATATTTTTTTATTACGTTTATTTTTATGATGTTTTGTCAAATTCTTAAATTTAATTTTAAATATATTACCATTATAATATTAGATATTTCAATGTTTTGATTTATTCAAATCATACTTATAACAATATAGCTAAAACATCACCTAAAAAATTCAACTTGAATGTTAGATTAAGACAATCTTTTATTTCAAAACTCACATAATGAGGAAATACATATAATACCAAATTTAATTTAATATTTTACCACTAAACTTATTTTTTTAATATAAATATCATGCCTTTAATGATGACATGAAATGTGCTTCCCCTAAATAGTATATTCTTTTGAAATTATGGTTTGAAAATTGTGCAATAAATGGATTGCACTGGTAGTAGAATTAGTCAGAATTGATATAAAATTGAAGAGTCGAATGTAAAAAAAATACATAGGAAAATTAATTCAAAACACACAATAATAATATTCACTCTGATAACATAAACATTTGGGAAAATACACACAAATATATATGAGCATATATCCTATACTGAGGATTCCAAAATCCCTACAATATCTCCTATGAAACTTCCTATAACTAAGCAATCCTAACTATGATATATTGTTATATCAAATAACAATATATCTCAACCATAATAATATTCTAACTCATTGTATTAATCATATGGTTACTAACTAATAACAAATTACTATTTACTTTTTACCACTAATTATTTACCTCTCAATAAATATTAATTACACAATATTAATAATTTGAATAATATTCTAACATTCACCCCCTTCTGAATATTATTAATCCTATCTATGCCCCCTTAATGTGAGCATGGGAAAAACATACATCTTCAAGAATTGGCCTAAATAGAATTATATGCCAATGCATATTTTTAGGTCTGCATACTACTGTTTGAATCTTGCTATCTAGATCTTGTTGAACATGATCAATGGAATGCTTTTTACATATACATCATATAACTGCACTGGACACGTCACTAGTCAATCATCTCCATAAATAAGTAAGGTAGTCAGAGGATCTCTACAGTCAGAGGATTTCTATAATTAGCTACCCTCTTATACAATTGTTGACCACATTCCATTATATACACACTCTCCCTTATCTCCAATTAGTATAGGTGTTTCAAATAAGTAAGGTAATGAAAAACACACATTGAATGTCACATTACCTTGTAAGAAATCAACTTCTTACTTGTAGCCACTATGAACGATCATGCCACTTGATCTCACATGGTAAAGAAGACTCCCACTGCCATTGGTAGTATTCCTTGACTTTAGTTTATTTAATTCTAAATGAAAAATTAAACATAGATTTATGTTTCTATCCCACAATGTGAACATTTTCACACCACACAAATTAAAAATTAAATGTATCTACCACACTGAAATCCACACCACACAACAAAAATCACATGGCCACCAAATCAATATATGGCCTCATCGAAGGTGCCTGATGAGAGGTTGATGAATAACATCCATCCTTCATGTAGCCTCTAGCCTCTAGTGAATGGCTACTTACTTAACCTGATGTGTCGATGAAGCTCAATTTGAGGAGGGATTCCTCTCACAATTCGGGCATCGAATACAAGTGAAAATGCATCCATAAGGAATTTTTTATTTTTATTTTTACAATATTTTGAAAATGCCTTATGATTATTATTATTATTATTATTATTATCTTTTATTTTGCATTACCTATTTCACCTAAAAGATAAAAAAAAAACTTTTGAACAAAAACTATCACCTTTGACTTAAAAAAATACTATAAAATGGACCCTATGACTATAATGACAATGGAAGTATTGACATTGACATCTTTGAATTTTTTGACAAATATATAACTATTGCTTTAGTCTTTGACAACACATAAAGATTGACTAAATTGACACCCATATATTTACATTGTTGGTATTTTCTTTTATTTATTTAACAAATAATAATAATTCTAAAGACTATGAAACACTACAAAAGAAAATAACTTAAAGCTTAATAGAATAAAGACTCAATATTGATTATAACAGACCTGAGACAAAATGGCATACCACTAAACTTTTGGAGTAAATTTAAGTGAGCTTTGGATTTGATTAAACCTGCATACTAGATAAGATGTATGGTGTGATACTTAGTGATTTGTAAGACGTAAATCAAGTAATCCATGAAGAGATCCATGATTTTATTATGTACAATGGGAATTCCATGATGGTACCCATGATTTTGGACAGTGATAGGTGGCATATGTATGATTTGAATGCACTAAATAATATAGATTTGTTGAAGCAAATTATGCTTGTGTTATAGGAGATCAACATTAAATTCCAACACCTTAAGGATCATTACATCTATAATTGTAATGTGAGCACATAACTAAGACTAGATTGAGTGCCTTATAATTTTGATTAAGACCAATAGCATGATGATTCAAATAAGATCCAGGAGCTATAATATCATCTCATAGAAACCAACCATACATTCCTAGATCATCATCCTTTCATATTTAATGAAATCTCATGCACAGGTCAAAAATAAAATTATAATTTTCCCTCCTATCTTTTAGGATTTCATTACTCACAGGGACATGACCATATGAAGCTCTGATGCCACTGATATAAAATTGAAGACCCAAATTCAAAAAAAAAAAATACATAGGAAAATTAATTAAAAAGACACAAAAATAATATTCACTCTGATTACATAAACACTCGAGATAATACACGCAAATATATAGGAGCATATATCCTATATCTGGGAATTCCCAAATCCTTATGATATCTCCTATGAAACTTCCTATAACTAAGAAATCCTAAATGTGATATATTTTTATATAAAATAATAATATATCTCAACCATAATAATATTCTAACTCATTGTATTAATCATACGGTTACTTACTATTAACAAATTACTATTTAATTTTTACCACTAACTATTTACCTCTAGTTAATTATTACTTACACAATATTAATAATGTGAACAATACACCAACATTCACCTCCTTGTGAACATTATTAATCCTATCCACACCCCCTTAATGTGAGCATGGGAAAAATATACATCTTTAAGAATTGGCCTGAATAGAATCAAATGCCAACATATACTTTTAATTCTGCATACTACTATTTGAATATTGTTATCTAGATCTTGTTACACATGATCACTTGAATGCTTCTCATAAATACGCTATTTAACTGCATTGGATGTGTCACTGGTTAATCATCTCCATAAATAAGTAAGGCAATTAGAGGATCTCTGTAGTCAGATGACTTCTTTAGTTAGTTGCCCTTCTATATAATTGTTGACCACATTCCATTATATCCACACTCTCTCTTGTCTTCAAATAGTATAGGTGTTTCAAATAAGTAGGAGAATGAAAAATACACATTGAATGTCACATTTCACCCTGTACAAAATCAACTTCTTACTTGTAGCCACTGTGAATGATCATGCCACTCGATCTCACATAGCAAAGAAGATTCCCATTGCCACTATAAGTATTCTTTGACTTTCATCTATTTAGTTCTAAATGGAAAATGAAACATAACTTTATGTTCCTATTTCACAATGTGAACATTTTCACACCACACAAATTAAAAAGTAAATGTATATACCACACTAAAATCCACACCACACAACAAAAACCACATGGCCCCTAAATCATTATATGGCCTCGTCAATGGTGCTTGACAAGAGGTCATTGAATAACCTCCATCCTTCATGTATCCTCCAACCTCTATAAAATGGCTACTTACTTATCTTGATATGTCGATGAAGCTCAGTTTGAGGAGTGATTCCTCTCACAATTTGGACATCATGTATAAGCAAAAATACATCTGTAAGGCAATTTTTATTTTATTTTTATAATATTTTGAAAATGACTTTATTATTATTATTATTATTATTATTATTATTATTATTATTAATTTTACATTACCTAATTCACTTAAAATAAAAATATATATTTGAAAAAAAACTATCAACTTTGACTCAAAAAAATACTATAAAATGGACCCTATGACTATAATGACAACAGAAGTATTGACTTTGACATTTTTGACATTTTTGACAAATATATAACTATTAATTTAGTCTTTGACAACACAAAAATATTGACTATATTGACACCCATATATTTACATTTTTGGTTTTTTTTAACAAATAATAATAATTGTAAAGACTATGCCATGCTACAAAAGAAAATAACTTAAAGCTTAATAGAAGAAATACTCAATATTGATTATAATAGACCCGAAATAAAATGGCATACAACTAAACTTTTGGAGTAACTTTTAGTGATATTTGGATTTGATTAAACCCACGTACTAGATAATATGTATAGTGTGATACTTAGTGATTTGTAGGCCGTAAGTCAAGGAATCCATAAAGAGATCTGTGATCTTATTATGTACACTGAGAAGTTTTTGATGGTAGCCAAAATTTTGGATGGTGATACATGGAAAATGTATGCTTTAAATACACTGAATAGTATAGATTTGTTGAAGCAAATTTTGCTTGTGTGCTAGGAGATCAACATTTAACTACCAACATTTTAAGGATCATTACATCTATAATTTTAATGTGAGCACACAATTGAGACTAGTTTGAGTGCCTTATAATTTTGATAAAGACCAATAGCATGATGATTCTAATAATATCAAAGAGCTATAATATCAGCTTGTAGGAACCAAATATACATTCCTAGATCATCAGCATTTCATATTTAATGAAATCTCATGCATATGGCAAAAATAAAATTATAATTATCCCACCTATCTTTTAGGATTTCATTACTCAGTGACATGACCGTATGAATCTTTGATACCATTGATATAAAATTAAAAACCGAATGCAACAAAAAAAATACATAGGAAAATTAATTCAAAACACACAATAATAGTATTCACTTTGAATACATAAACATTTGGGATAATACACACAAATGTATAGGAGCATATATCCTATATTTGGGGATTCCCAAATCCCTAAAATATCTCTTATGAAACTTCCTATAACTAAGTAATCCTAACTATGATATATTTTTATATCAAATAACAATATATCTCAACCATAATAATATTCTAACTTGTCATATTAATCATATGGTTACTAACTACTAACGAAGTACTATTTACTTTTTACCACTAACTATTTACCTCTTAGTAAATATTACTTACACAATATTAATAATTTGAATAATATTTTAATATTCACCTCCTTGTGAACATTATTAATCCTATCTACACCCCTTAATGTGAGCATGGCCATAAACATACATCTTCAAGAATTGGCCCAAACAGAATCATATGTTAATGCATACTTTTAGGTCTATATACTACTGTCTGAATCATGTTGTCTAGATCTTATTGCACATGATCTCTAGAATGCTTCCCGCATATACATAATTTAACCACATTGGACATATCACTAGTTGATCATCTCCATAAATAAGGCAGTCAAAGGATCTATGTAGTTAGAGGATTCCTATAGTTAGCTACCCTCCTATACAACTGTTGACCATATTCTATTATATCCACACTCTCCCTTGTCCAAAAATAGTAGAGGTGTTTTAAACAAGTAGGGGAATGAGAAACACACATTGAATATCATATTTTACCCTGTAAAAAATCAACTTCTTACATATAGCCACTCTGAATGATCATGCCACTCGATCTCAAACAGTAAAAAAGACTTCCACTACAACTATTAGTATTCCTTGATTTTAGTCTATTTAGTTCTGAATAAAAAATTAAACATATATTTATGTTTATATTCCATAATGTGAACATTTACACACCACACAACTTAAAAAATAAATATATCTATGACACTAAAATCCACACCACACAACAAAAATCACATGGCCACCAAATTAGTATACGGCCTCATCGATGGTGCCTAATGAGAGGTCATTGAATAACCTCCATCCTCCATGTAGTCTCTAGCCTCCGGTGAATGGCTACTTAGCCTGATGTGTCGATGAAGCTTGGTTTGAGGAGACATTCCTCTAACAATTCAGACGTCGCTTACAAGGAAAAATCCATCCATAAGGATTTTTTTGTTAATTTTTACAATATTTTGAAAATGACTTATGATTATTATTTTTATTTTTATTTTACATTACCTAGTTCACCTAAAAGAGAAAAAAACCATTTGAAAAAAAAAACTATCACCTTTGACTCAAAATAATACTATAAAATGGACCCTATGACTATAATGACAACGTAAGTATTGACTTTGACATTTTTGAAGTTTTTGACAAATATATAACTATTACTTTAGTCTTTGACAACACACAAAGATTGACTATATTAACACCCATCTATTTACATTTTTGGTATTTTTTTTAAATTTATTTAACAAATAATAATAATTCTAAAGACTATGGCACACTATAAAAGAAAATAAATTAAATATTAATAGAATAAAGACTCATTATTGATTATAATAGACCTGAGATAAAATAGCATACCACTAAACTTTTTGAGTAACTTTCAGCAAACTTTAGATTTGATTAAACCTACATACTAGACAAGATGTATGGTGTGATACTTAGTGATTTTTAGGCCATAAGTTGAGGAATCCATGAATAGATCCATGATTTTGGATAGTGACAGGTGGCAGATGTATGCTTTGAATGCACTAAATAATACAAATTTGTTGAAGCAAATTATGCTTGTGTTATAGGAGATCAACATTTAACTTCCAACGCTTTAAGGATCATTGCATTTATAATTTTAATGTGAGTGCACAATTAAGACTAGATTGAGTGCCTTATAATTTTGATCAAGACCAATAGCATGATGATTACAATAAGATCAAATATGTATAATATTAGCTCGTAGAAACCAAACATACAATCCTAGATCATCAGTCTTTCATATTCAATGAAATCTCATGCATAGGTCAAAAATAAAATTATAATTTCCCCTTTTATCCTTTAGGATTCCATTGCTCATAGGGACATGACCATATGAAGCTTTGACACCATTGATATAAAATTGAAGATCCAAATGCAAAAAAAAATACATGAGAAAATTAATTCAAAATACAAAATAATAATATTCACTCTGATTACATAAACATTTGAGATAATACACATAAATATATAGGAGCATATATCCTATATCCAAGAATTCCCAAATCCCTACAATATATCCTATGAAACTTACTATAACTAAGCAATCCTAACTATGATATATTTTTATATCAAATAACAATATATCTTGACCATAATAATATTCTAACTCACCATATTAATCATACGGTTACTAACTATTAACAAAATACTATTTAATTTTTACCACTAACTATTTACCTCTCATTAAATATTACTTACACAATATTAATAATGTGAACAATATTATAACATTCACCCCCTTGTGAACATTATTAATGCTATCTACACCCCCTTAATGTGAGTCTGGAGAAAACATATGTCTTCAAAATTTGGCCCGAATAGAATCGTATGCCAACACATACTTTTAAGTCTGCATAATACTATTTGAATCTTATTTTCTAGATCTAATTGCACATGATCACTAGAATGCTTCTTGTATATACTTTATTTAACCACACTAGATGTGTCACTGGCTGATCATCTCGATAAAGAAGTAAGGCAATCATAGGATCTTTGTAGTCAAAGAATTTTTGCAGTTAGTTGTCCTCCTATACAATTATTGACCACATTCCATTATATCCACACTCTCCCTTGTCTTCAAATAGTAGAGGTGTTTCAAACAAGTATGAGAATGAAAAATACACACTAAATGTCACATGTTACCCTTTAATAAATCAACTTCTTACTTGTAGCCACTGTAAATGATTATGCCACTCAATCTCACATAGCAAAAAAGACTCTCACTACCACTTGTAGTATTCCTTGAATTTAGTCTATTTAGTTCTGAATATAAAATGAAACATAGCTTTATGTTCCTATTCGACAATGTGAACATTTCCACACCACATAACTTAAAAAGTAAATGTATATACCACACTAAAATCCACACCACAAAACAAAAACCACATGGACACCAAATCAGTAAATGGCCTCGTCAATGGTGCTTGACAAGAGGTCACTAAATAACCTCCATACTTTGTGTACCCTCCATCCTCCATTGAATGGCTACTTACTTAGCCTGATGTGTCGATGAAACTCAGTTTGAGGAAAGATTCCTCTCACAATTTGGACGCCACATACAAGCAAAAATGCATCTGTAAGGAAATTTATTTTTTTTTACAATATTTTGAAAATAACTTATTATTATTATTATTATTATTATTATTATTATTATTATTATTATTATTTTAAATTTTACATTACCTAATTCACTTAAAATAAAAAACATATATTTAAAAAAAAAAAAAAGCTATCAACTTTGACTCAAAAAATACTATAAAATGGACCCTATGACTATAATGACAATGAAAGTATTGACTTTGACATTTTTGAAGTTTTTGACAAATATATAACTATCACTTTAGTATTTTAAAAAACACAAAGATTGACTATATTGGCACCCATATATTTACATTTTTTTTTTAACAAATAAAAATAATTCTAAAGACTATGACATGCTATAAAAAAATAACTTAAAGCTTAATAGAAGAAAGACTCAATATTGACTATAATAGACCCAAGACAAAATGGCATACCACTAAACTTTTTGAGGAACTTTCAATGAGCTTTGGATTTGATTAAACCCACATACTAGACAAGATGTATAGTGTGATACTTAATGATTTGCAAGCTGTAAGTCAAGGAATTCGTGAAGAGATATGTGATCTTATTATGTACACTGAGAAGTACATGATGGTACCCATTATTTTATATGGTGATATGTGGAAAATGTATGCTTCAAATGCACTGAATAGTATAGATTTGTTGAATAAAATTTTACTTTCGTGCTAGGAGATCAACATTTAATTGCCAATGCTTTAAGGATCATTGCATCTATAATTGTAATGTGAGCACATAGCTGAGACTAGATTGAGTGCCTTATAATTATGATCAAGACCAATAACATGATGATTCTAATAAGATCAAAGAGATATAATATCAGCTTGTAGAAACTAAACATACCTTCCTAGATCATCAACCTTTCATATTCAATGAAATCTCATGAATAGGGAAAAAATAAAATTAAAATTGCCCCTCCTATCTTTTAGGGTTCCATTGGTCACAAAGACATGACCATATGAATCTCTGATACCACTAATATAAAATTAAAGACCTGAATGCAAAATAAAATACACAAGAAAATTAATTCAAAACACACAATAATAGTATTCACTCTGATTACATAAACATTTGAGATAATACACACAAATGTATAGGATCATATATCATATATTTGGGGATTCCCAAATTTCTAAAATATCTCCTATAAAACTTCCTATAACTAATAAATCCTAACTGATATATTTTTATATCAAATAACAATATATCTCAACCATAATAATATTCTAATTCACTGTATTAATCATACGGTTAATAACTACTAACAAAGTACTATTTACTTTTTACCACTAACTATTTACCTCTCAGTAAATATTACATACATAATATTAATAATGTGAACAATATTCTAATATTCAACTCCTTGTTAACATTATTAATCCTATCTATACCCCCCTTAATGTGAGCATGGGGAAAACATACATCTTCAAAAATTGGCCCAAACAGAATCATATGCCAATGCATACTTTTAGGTCTGCATACTACTGTCTAAATCTTGTTATCTATATCTTGTTGCACATGATCACTAGAATGCTTCCTGCATATACATCATTTAACCACACTCGACATGTCACTGGTCAATCATATCCATAAAGAAGTAAGGCAGTCAGAGCATTTTCGTAGTTAGCTACCCTCTTATACAACTGTTTACCACATTCCATTATATCCACACTCTCCCTTGTCTCTAAATAGTAGAGGTGTTTCAAATAAGTAGGGTAATGAGAAACACACACTGAATGTCACATTTTACCTTGTAAGAAATCAACTTCTTACTTGTAGCTACTATGAACAATCGTGCCACTCAATCTCACACAACAAAGAAGACTCCCACTACCACTGGTAGTATTTCTTGACTTTAGTCTATTAGTTCTAAATGAAAAATGAAACATAGCTTTATGTTCCTATTCCACAATGTGAACATTTCCACACCACACAACTTAAAAAGTAAATGTATCTACCACACTAAAATCCACACTACACAACAAAAACCACATGGCCACCAAATCACTATACGGCCTCATCAATGGTGCCTGATGAGAGGTCACTGAATAACCTCCATCCTTCATATAGCCTCCATCCTCTAGTGAATGGCTACTTACTTAGCCTGATGTGTCGATGAAATGTAGTTAGAGGAGAGATTCCTCTCACAATCTGGATGTCACGTATAAGCAAAAATGCATCTGTAAGGCATTTTTTTATTTTTAAAATGACTTATTATTATTACTATTATTATTATTTTTTAAATTTTAAATTACCTAATTCACCTAAAAGAAAAAAAAACTTTTGAAAAAAAAAATTATCACCTTTGACTCAAAATAATACTATAAAATGGACCCTATGACTATAATGACAACAAAAGTATTGACTTTGACATTTTTGAAGTTTTTTATAAATATATAACTATTACTTTAGTCTTTGACAACACACAAATATTGATTATATTGACACCCATATATTTACATTTTTTTTTAACAAATAATAATAATTCTAAAGACTATGGCACACTACAAAAGAAAATAACTTAAATCTTAATAAAAGAAAGACTCAATATTGATTGTAATAAACCCAAGACAAAATAGCATACCACTAAACTTTTAGATTAACTTATAGTGAGCTTTGGATTTAATTAAACCCGTGTACTGGACAAGATGTATGGTGTGATACTTAGTGATTTGTAGGTCTTAAGTCAAAGAATCCGTGAAAAGATCCATGATCTTATATGTACACTAATAAGTCCATGATGGTATCCATGATTTTGGATGGTGACAAGTGGTAGATGTATGCTTCAAATACACTAAATAGTATAAATTTATTATTAAAGAAAATTTTGCTTATGTGCTAGGAGATCAACATTTAACTACCAATGCTTTAAGGATCATTGCATCTACAATTTTAATGTGAGTGTACAACTGAGACTAGATTGAGTTCATTATAATTTTGATCAAGACCAATAGCACAATAATTCTAATAAGATCAAAGAGCTATAATATCAACTCGTAAAAACCAAACATACATTCCTAAATCATTAGCCTTTCATATTCGATGAAATCTCATGCACAGGGAAAAAATAAAATTATAATTTCCCCTTCTATCTTTTAGGATTCCATTGCTCATAGGGACATGACCATATGAAGCTCCAATACCGATGATATAAAATTGAAGAGCTGAATGCAAAAAAAATACACAAGAAAATTAATTCAGAATACATAATAACAATATTCACTTTGATTACATAAACATTCAAGACAATACACACAAATATATAGGATCATATATCCTATATCTGGGGATTCCCAAATCCCTACAATATCTCCTATGAAACTTATTACAACTAATAAATCCTAACTATGATATAATATTATATAAAATAATAATATATCTCAACCATAATAATATTCTAACTCACCGTATTAATCAATGGTTACTAACTACTAACAAACTACTATTTAATTTTTACCACTAACTATTTACCTCTTGGTAAATATTACTTACAAAATATTAATAATGTAAACAATATTATAACAAGAATGAATTTGGCATTGTTAATCCCCTTACATTTGAAACTAAGGGATTGGGGTTAATGTTTCTAAAGTTAATGTGAAATTTCATTTTCCACTGCATCGAAGGACATTACACAATAGTAAGTTCTATTTTTTATGATCATCATTTGGTTAAAATTGTTAACAATTATGAGTATTGTGGTAGAAATGGAAATGATATTTCTAAATGTTAGATATTGCATCCATTTAAATCTTGTGTTAAAATAAATCATGACATTTAACATTGTTGAGAAACTTATAAAATCCCTTTTTTAAACATAGATAACTTTGGAATCCTATTGTTTTAGTAAATAATTATGTCATGACCCTACAGCTTATACACCTTCAATTGTTGACCAAAATATTTCTTATGATAAGGTATTATGTTTATTGATTATGACCATATTGACATAATTATCAGCTATGAATCTAATTTATTGTTACAATAATGATTATGACTTGGATGGTTATGCTTTTTTATGCATGCCATGATATACTGATTTATTTATATCATGTTAGATATTCTATTCAAATTTAGAAATGTTATATAATTTGGATATTGATGTTTGTTTAGATGTTTCTGATCTCCCTTTCAATGACTACAATAAAATTCAATGACCTAGGCTTGGTGGTAGGATCCTGTAGTCAAAAATAATGACAGAGAGAGATAAAAATAGTCAGATGTGACTCTAATAGGTATAAAGGATTATAACTAAGTTCCTAATCCACTATTGGTATTTTGAGTCTCTTATGTCCTTATTGTTGGACTTTGTGACCAATATTTTTAATAATGTTTTGGTTTTTTGTCTTTGCCAAATTGACTTGGTCTTGATCGGTCTTTTTATTTATTATCTTATTTGACTAGTTATACTTTTAGATGTATTTGGTTCTTGATTATCTTCTTGTGTGGGTACATGGCCATAGCTCTTGGATTTTATTATTGATTTTTTTTAATTTACTTGGGCCATAAAATCATGGACCTCCATGTATGCCTTGTTTTGACCCTTTGTGCATCTTAATATTGATAATCAATTAGATTTGTTTAAGAGGTAGTGTGTTTTGGTTTATTGACTTGTGGACAAAAACCCTAGGGAGAAATCATGGCCATTGGGAGTCATGGAGGCATGAAATGCTATGCAGGTAGTTGGTTGGGTGAAGAAGACTTGTAGGGCATGGTGGGGGAAGTAGGATAATGGAAGGAAAATGGAATAAATTATGGATCCAATTCTATTCATCTCACTCCCTCCCCCATAGTGGTTTTTGATTCTCCAATCTCTCTAGAAATCATAGGATATAATTACCAACATTCCCTTAAAGCTAAAAATAAGTAGATTTGGCTTTGTTTATGTAAATTTATTGTGAGTTATTTCATTTTTGTTTCATTGTAGATGGATCTCAACCCTTGTGTTAATAATGGGAATTAACAAACTAGCTGGGCTATGCAAATCAAAATCTAAATCAGAAGGGGGGTTTCTTCTTATGTTGAAAATATGGTTTTCCCCTTACATCAAGCCTTTAGTTTTAATGGGAAGAAATAACTTTTGGTATTTTGTATTTTCATTTCTCTATGGCTCTATTTAATTGTGATTTTGTTGTTTTTGGATTGACCCCTAAAACTTACATGACTAGTTTGGTAATGGATGTGCTGGGAAAACAAGATGAATATCTAGTGCATAAAAATTTATGGCAATGTGTTATATTTAATTTTACACAATTAATGAGTGTAGATTTAGGTTTTACTACACTTCTATTTAGGGGTTTAACCATGTAACCTTTTTTGAAAATAAGACTTGGATCTTATATTTAGATTCACGTGCAAATTGGGTTTAGCCCTAGTTGGGTAATGTAAAAATATAGCTTTTTTTACTCTTAATTTGACACCATCTATTGTAGTTAATCTAATTAAATCTAATGGCACTTAGCCACAAGTCTCTTGGTCTAATCTCCCTATTTTGTTTAGGTTTTTTTATCGATGGTTCATAATCTCACTTTTATTAGAACGTTATAATTATTGCATGATGTTGATTTTAGTATTAGTTTTATTTTTATTGATTGGAAAATTTTATGGTGATTACATTAATTTTACATAAGACTAATGTAGTGGTTTTGATATTTTAATGATAACCCTTATTCAAATTGTCTTTTTAGTTGTGTTTTTATGTCTTACTTAGGGTTTGATTTTGGATCAATTTAATGATCTTAGTAGCATAATTTGATGGAGATTGTGCGGACATTTTATTTGAGACTATGTATAATAGATTATATTCTTTAGGTCCATGTTTTTAAATACTTATTGTTGGTTTTACATTTATTGATCTTGATATTTTTTGGATTGTGCATTTTTAGTCTTATTGATGTTGATTATGTTGTATTAGATGTTAATACTATGGGTAGTTATTTATGTGCTTGTGGTCATGTTTGTGAGGGTCTAGAAGTTATTCTTGAGTTGTAATTTATTATAGAAGTGATTATTATCAGTTGTGTATCGGCCTCTTAAATGCCAAAAGGTTTTATTCAAGATCATTGTAAGAAATTTAGCTGTGTAGTCATTTATATGCTAGTGATTATGTGATAGTGCGCTTTCAAATTATTAAGGGTTGTACTTAGCCATTCTAGTACTTTATTATGTTTCCTCTTGATTGAGGGAGTTCTAGGTCATTGTAAATGAAAATTTTGTTGGAAATATTGTTATTAATGTCAAAGGTCTCGCATTATTTGTGATAAAGGCCCCATTGCATTTAATGTTATTTGTAATTGATATATCTTGGCTAATATGAGTTAATATTTATTTAATATTAATGAATATATTTTTGGTTGCATATGAGACAAAAGGAGGGCCCATGGAGAAGTCAAAGAGCCATGGGGTAAATAAAAAAGAAGGATGGGACACATTTTCCCATGAAGAGTCATCTTGGGGAATTCCAAGAGTCACCAAGTGAAGACAAAAGAGGAAGGGCACAATTTCTCATGAAGGGACAGTTTAAGGAATACGAAAAGTCACCGAGATGAGGACAAAAGAGGGAAGGACGTTTTTGGTCATGAAGGGTCACCACATGACTTTTTAAAGGCTTGAATATGAAGGGTCATACAAGTTTGGCACCATTTTCCATGAGGATTGAAGGGTCACAAAGGGGGAAGGCCAAAGGTCATTTGGAAAGCTATAAATAAAGGCTTGAGAAGCCATTTGTAAATATGAGAGATAGAGGTTGATTTGATATTGTAATATATAGCTTAGTAAAGAAATTATGAGAGATGAATATGATTTGTATTTGTTATATCTATCTTAGAAGAGCAAAGGTGAGAGAGAGGAAAGAGATGTTATATTGAACTATCATTTGTTGAGATAGCAACATTGAGAGATAGGTGTGTGGTATACATAAAGGGGTTGGTGCACCTGTGGGTTGGTGCTCATGAATTGTTGCTGAGTTGGTGCTCGACAAAGGGGTTGGTGCTCCTATGGGTTGATGCTCATGAATAGTTGTTGGGTTGGTGCTCGGCAAAGGGGTTTGGTACTCCTATGGGTTGGTGCTCATGAATAGTTGCTAGGTTCAGCAAAGGGGTTGGTGATCCTATAATTTTATGCTTTCAAATATTGTTTGGGTTGGTGCTCATTCATATACTTGAGATTGTTCTCTGTGGTTTTTCCCACATTGGGTTTCCACGTTATATCTGGTGTCTCTCTCTATCTTGTGTGGTGTTTATTGTTTGAGTTTTATTGCATATCTCGAATGTTTGATTAAGTGGAATTTGATTAAGGGAAAGTTTTATAAGATATATGATATACTGATTCACCCCCCTCTCAGTATATCCCATGCTTAACAATTGGTATCAGACCAGGTTTCTTCATAAAGGGTTTAACAGCTTGAAGGTTGATCAAGGAAAAGCACAAGATGGCCAAGCAGCTAAAGAAGGAGAACCAAGAGTTGAAATCTGTGGTTGAAGCTCTTAAAGAATAGGTGTCTATCTTGGATTCTAAGTTGGCTATAGAAGAAAAAGAAAAAAAGATATTTATTCAAGATCTTAAGAATCAGTTAGAGGTTACAAATTCAATGTTAACATCAAAAGAAGAAGAGTGTAATCAATTGAAGGATGAGTTAGGTTCTTTAAAGGATAATCATGAGAAGCTTATAATCAAGGTTGAGAAAGATCATGAAATATTGGTCCAAGGAAAGAAGGATGCAGGTTTTGAAGGCAAATCAAAGAAGCCAATCAGGCAACCCAATGCTTTTAAGTTTTCAAATTCTTTTCATGGCCATTGTTTTATTTTTCATCATGTTGGTCATAGGGTAAGAGATTGTATGAGGAGAAGCAATCAATCAAAGGGAGATCTCAGTCACATTCAAGAAAAAGGTATGCGAAATATTGTTTGCTTTTATTGTCATGAGGTTGGACATATTGCTAAATTATGTCAAAATAAAGTAAAGAGATATTCAAGGTATGTCAAAGGATATAGAGCCCCTAAAAAATATGAGAAAAGATAAATTCAGGTTTGGAGACCTAAAATAGTAAAAGTTGATCAGGTTGAGTTTAAGAGTGAAAATGAATTACTTGCTATAGTAGATAAAGAATCAGATAGGAAGGATTGTGTAGAATCTCTTGTTACATTTGAGTATGAGCTTTGTCAAGATAAGATAGTTGCAAAAGTTGAGAAGATGAAAAACATCATAAATGATATGGTTAATAAGTCAAAAAGGTTAGACATGCTTAAACGAATTCTAAAAGAAAAACATAAGAAGATCAAGGAAGAAACAGAGGAGATGTGGGAATCTCTTGAGATTTGTTTCTAGGACCCTTTTGTGTGGGGTGTCTCTTCTAGGCTTCAAGGAGACACATTTAATAAAAATTGAAGCATGGTGGATGTTATTTGGTCTTGGCTATGTTGCATGACAAGAAGGTGAGTTGACAGATTAATTTGTATATCTTTTGAGTGAATAGATAATCGATGAAAATTTTGCACCGGTGTTAAGGTTGAGGCTATTAGAATGATTATTGCATATGCAGTGTTTAAAAGTTTTAAAGTGTTTCAAATGATTATGGTCACAAAGAAATTAGAATGTTGAAAAAGAGCTAACAGTTTTAGAAAAAAGGAAAAGGATACTCATGTAGATTCATCAAGAAGAAGGATCAGAGTTTCAAAGCTCCATTCATAAGGAAGAAGGTTCAGACATGTTCATGGTAGAAGAAACAACCTGAAGATTCTATGTTGGTGTAAATAGCTTTGCATGTAAGAAATAAAGATCAGCAATGGTTCATTGATAGCGGATGTTTGAGGCATATGATAAGAGATAAGAGTAAAGAAGATCAATGGTGGCATAGTGAAGTTCGAAGATAAAACCACTACCAGGATAGCTGGAAAAGGTATTTTAAGTTTGGATATTAGTAGAACCAAAGCTAAGAATGTTTTGTAAGCATAATCTATTGAGTGTAAGTCAAATATATGATCAGGGATATACATTAAAGTTTCATGCAAAAGGTTGTGAGGTTAGAATAAAATATTCAAATAAGTTGATTATAGATTCTCAAAGGATAGGTAAATATTTATATGCATTATCAGATATCTTCTCAAAGACACAATCAAAGGACACATTCAAAAATATGCAAGAGGAGCTAGGAGTAATTTATTTTACTTCCTGCCATTGATGTTCATCATCAATTGAGGGGGAGCTAAGTGTTAGCTCCAATTAGGCCCTTTACCATTGATGTCAAAGGGGGAGAATAATAGGTACAAGTACAGGTGCATAAAAAAGTACAGGGAACATGTACAGTTTGCTACAGTAAGGGGGAGTTATTATATGTTTTTAGATGATAGTATGTGTAGGTGACAGGATGTGGCAATTTCAAGATTGAGGTTGCCATCAATGACAAAGGGGGAGATTATTGGAAATATTGTCATTGATGCCAAAGGTCTAGCATTATTTGTGATAAAGGCCCCATTGCATTTAATGTTATTTGTAATTGATATATCTTGTCTAATATGAGTTAATATTTATTTAATATTAACGAATATATTTTTTGTTGCATATGAGACAAAAGAATGGCCCATGGAGAAGTCAAAGAGCCATGGGGTAAAGACAAAAGAAGGATGGGATGCATTTTCCCATGAAGAGCCATCTTGGGGAATTCCAAGAGTCACCAAGTGAAGACAAAAGAAGAAGGGCACAATTTCTCATGAAGGGACACTTTAAATAATATGAAAAGTCACTAAGATGAGGACAAAAGAGGGAAGGACATTTTTGGTCATGAAGTGTCACCACATGACTTTTCAAAGGCTTGAATATGAAGGGTCATACAAGTTTGGCACCATTTTCCATGAGGATTGAAGGGTCACAAAGGGGGAAGGCCAAAGGTCATTTATAAAGATATAAATAAAGGCTTGAGAAGCCATTTGTAAATATGAGAGATAGAGGTTGATTTAATATTGTAATATCTAGCTTAGAAGAGCAATTGTGAGAGATGAATATGATTTGTATTTGTTATATCTAGCTTAGAAGAGAAAAGGTGAGAGAGAAGAAAGAGATGTTGTATTGAACTATCATTTGTTGAGATAAAAACATTGAGAGATAGGTGTGTGGTATACACAAAGGGGTTGGTGCTCCTATGGGTTGGTGCTCACGAATTGTTGCTGGGTTGGTGCTCGACAAAGGGGTTGGTGCTCCTGTGGGTTGGTGCTCATGAATTGTTGCTAGGTTGGTGCTCGGAAAAGGGGTTGGTGATCTTGTGGGTTGGTGCTCACAAATAGTTGTTGGGTTGGTGCTCGACAAAGGGGTTTGGTGCTCCTGTGGGTTGGTGCTCATGAATAGTTGCTTGGTTGGTGCTCAGCAAAGGGGTTGGTGCTCCTACAAGTTTATGCTTGCAAATATTGTTTGGGTTGGTGCTCATTCATATACTTGAGATTGTTCTCTATGGTTTTTCCCACATTGGGTTTTCACATTATATCTGGTGTCTCTCTCTATCTTGTGTGGTGTTTATTGTTTGAGTTTTGTTACATATCTTGAATGTTTGATTAAGTGGAATTTGATTAAGGGAAAGTTTTATAAGATATATGATATACTGATTCACCCCCCCCCCTCTCAGTATATCCCATGCTTAACAAATTTTTTGGTGACTTTGGTGGCAATATTAGGTTGGGTTATCCTAGTGACAAATGAGATGGTTAAAAATGAATTTGGAAATTTGCTTTCTAGTTATATAAGTGAGGGGTATAGATTCAACCCACTTAGTGAAATATTTGATGGAGGTAAGGATATGTTTATGGTTGATGGATGAGGTGGGGTTTATCTTCTTAATGAGATTGAGGCCCCACGTATCAAATGGCCAAGGTGTAAGCATTAGTTTCAGAGTCTTTGTTTAGGTATGAATCAGATTGGCATGCCTTTGACATTGATCATACTTTTTCACATAAGAAACTATAAATCCATCCATTGTTGGCTAATAGTGCCTAATATATAGGAGATTTTTGGATAGGATAGCCCCATTTGTTTGGGATTCACATACTCCATGAACTTCCCATAACACTAATGTAGATTTTACCAAATTTAAATAATGAAGCAAAGTTTCATGAAAACTATGATGGTATAAGATGGGTCCAAGTAAGGTATATCATGTAGATTGGTGGATAAAGGCCTTAGATTGTTTATGAGATAGGTCTGGTGGTAATATTTGGTCATGAAGATAGGTGTAAAGATCTGAATACCAAATAGATCTAGGATCAATAATATCATAGATCATGGTGATAATTAAATATTAATGAGATGGAACTACTAGATTTTCAATGAGAAATTGGTATTCCTTGGCCATGTTAGTATGTAGAATCAAATATCTAATGGTTTACATGACATCTATTATTTTATTACTATCCCTTGGTATATATTCAAACTAGACATCGGTAATCTATTTCTTACGAGTGATGACCATGGCCTTATATGGGACCAATTTGTCATCCTTAGTCCAAAAATGGTCTATAACATGATTGATGATTAATTGAGAATCACCATAAACCTTTAGATTTTATGTGTTCCATTATACTACATGTCAAATCCCTATAATTAGTGCTTCAATTTCATCCATGTTGTTGGTACAAGGAAAGCTGATCCAAATTGATTTAGGGATTAGATCCCCCTATGGTGTTATGAATAAAAGTATTGAACCCAATCCATGTGTTGTGAAGGATCCATAAAAAAATATAGCTTCTCATGTTTCTCTTCAATATGTGTTTCAATAATTATCATAATGGATTTGTCTAGGAATTGGAATGTTAGAGGTTTTGTATCTACAAGGGATGCTTTAACAAGCTGATATGTAATAACTTACCCCTTGATGGCTTTTTGGTTGACATTTTCTATCTCAAACTCATTGAGAAGCATGATATATTTAGACATATGACCTTATAAATATATTTTAAATAGTATATACTTGAGCATATATACTTTTTAAATTACCATGGTTTTGTTGTTTAACATGTAATGCTATAGTTTTTGAGTTATGAAGACCATAGCTAAACATGGTTTTTCAATTGGCCTCTAATTTTGCTCATATGCAACCATTGTATGCATTAGATAGTACACATAATTATCCTTTTCATTATAATCATGTTGAGCTAGAAGTGTCCCTAAGGATTTGTTTGTAATTAAAAAGTATAGTAAGAATGACTTTTCTGGCTTAGGAGGCAATAAAATAGGCATATTTGCTAGATAGTATTTTGGTTATTGGAAATATTTATAGCATTATCCATCCAAATGAAATGTGACACCCTTATTCAAAAAATATGTAAAAGGATGGCACTTATTATCCAACTAAGATATGAAGCATCTAATAGACTAGATCTTGCCCTACAAACTATAGAGCCAATTTAAATTAGTTGGTGGCGGCATCTGAGTTATGGTTTCTACTTTGGATGGATCAACTTCAATGCCTTAGTGAGACATAATGAAGCCAAATTTTTTTATTGAATTAACTCCAAAAACACACTTCTTAAGATTGATCCAAAAATTGTATTCATATAGTCATTCAAATACCCTTCATAGTGTTGTTGGATAATTGACCCTGATCTTTAATTTACCTAGTATGCCATCAACGTAGTCTTCAATAATGTCATGCATCATATTGTGAAATATGATAGTCATGGATATTTGGTAAGTGGAACTAGAATTTTTATACCAAATGGCATAACTTGATAACATAATGTTCCCCATAATATGGTGAATGTTGTTTTATGTTGGTCTTCTAGTGTAATCCAAATCTAGTTATACCCTAAAAATCTATTTATCTATGAAATAATTTCATAAACCATCATGGAGTCAACTATCATGTCAATGTTTGGTAGAATAAATTCATCCTTGGGGTAGAACTTTTTTATGTCTCTAAAATTAGTACATATTATGATTCCTTCTAGCTTCATACTGACTGGTACAACATTTGAGATCCACTCTTAGTCAATTGATCAAATACATCCTAATTCCAATAGTCTTTCCAACTCTTTCTTTAGTAATAAAATAATAAGAGGATGAATCTTGAAAAAAAACTATTTTACAAGTTTGGCATTAGGATGTACCACAAGGTAGTTTACAACTAAGGTATGGTCCAAATCTAGCATGTCAAAATAAGCTAATGCAAATATGTCAACAAACTCCCTCAAAAGGGTTGTAAAGACTTCCCATTCCTCCTCAATGAGGGATGCACCTAATTTGATCCATTTTAGGTCATTTAGAGTCCTGATGTTAACTTATGTAGCTTCCTACATAAGAAGTGTTGAACCATATTCTAAAATGGTCGACAAAGTTTTGAACTAGACTACAACATTAGAGTCCTTTGTTGGGACTAGTTGTTCAAGTTCTCTGAGGCATGAGGAATTAGAATCTCATAATTTTAGGCATATACATGTGAAAAAAACTATTAGGAAGTCTTAGATGATTTATCAAAATCATTTTATTCTTCAAAACTGAACTCAAACCCATAGGCAAATTCATCACTGGTGATGTCTTGAGCTATGTTTGAGGAAGATTGAACACCCCCATCTAATGGCACTTGAAACAAGTTTTCACCACTAGAATGGAATTTCTCTTTACTATTTACTTGTTCTAAAAGTGCCTTGAAGAGGTTTTCACTTTGGGGCCTATTGGCCAAATTTGGCCTACATACCAAAATTTGCCTAATTTAGAATAAAAATTGAGTAGAGTTATTATTTGAGTGAATGATCAAGTAACAAAAGCAAGATTTAAAGGAACAGACTATCACAGAATGTCATGCAAAAAAAGACTAGACACTTTAGTTATGCATTTTATAAGTGTTCTTAAAAATCCTCTTAGAGACAAAGGATTACACAGACACGAAATTACTCATGCCTTAACATTCTATATAATTTTATTGTCTTGATGAGTTGTCTATCTCAAAATATAAGTTCTTAAAGTTGATCCAAAAGAGTAAGATGTGCATGAGGACATCAAATTTGAGCCTCATAAATTAACCATTTGGGTTCAAATATTTCAAGGATGAATGCATGATTGGAAAATGTCAATATCATAGGAACTTGAATTAAATCCAATAACACGTGGTGATATACTGAGTTAGTGGGTCTTGAAGATCCAATGGTGTGTATTTGATCATATAAAATTGATCAACAAAGAGTGGAGGTTATAATTTTAGTGGATCCTAAAATCAAATGAGAAGCTGATGAATGTCAAGATCATAGGAGATTGGATTATATTTAATGGCATGAAGTGATTGATAGTGTTAGTGGGTCTAGATAAATTAATGAAGTGTATTCACTTGTACAAAGTATATTTGATGTTAAGTTATGGTTTAAAAGGTAAGTGGATCCTAAGATCAAATGCATAGGTGATAAGTGTCTTAAGCACATTAAAATAGTATAAGATCCATGGATCACATTAATTCATATAGAGAAAGATCAACATTATGAGCAAGGTCAATAAAACAATAGAGATTGGATCAAGTGAGAAGTTACCACATGGTACAAGTGTGGAAGTAGAAGGACTGAATATAGGATCCCATAGGATGAATGTAGCACTGAAATGTGTCACAATCTATAAAGACTGGATCAAGATTAATGGTTAATATCAAAGGTTGAAAGCCAAAGGATTTCAAGTAGAAGTCAAATTTGACCCAGGTCAAACTAGGAGCAATGTTTCAAATGGATGTGTCACCATAAAAGAATGGTTTAGTACCATTAAGTAGGAACAATCATATATTCAAGGGTTATCAACAATGAAGATCTTATGCCATTAAATATTGGTCTCAACCTCTAGTCAAAGATTTAAAAAATACAGGGTCCTTTGAGGTTGGAATATTATTTCATGATTGTGTTTTCTATTATTTAAATAAGAGATATGCATATAGTGGATTCTTGGTTCCCATAAGGTTCAAAGGGAGAATAGGTCTATTTATACCTAATATGGTTCAGGAAAGAAGCTATGCAGTCTATAAGCTATTCATTAACATGTTGACTATAGGAAAACTAATAAATTGATTGGTTTTCAATTTGTAGTAAAACCTATGCTTGGGTTAGAGTAGGGGTAGGTTTGAAGTGTCTCATGTTTAAACAAAGCTATAGCTTTGATAAATAGATACCTGCAACAACCTAGGGTATACCAAGCAAGGCTCTATTAGTTCCAAGATATGAGGGTTTTGTCCTCATGAGCAGATCAAGTAGAAAGTGGCATAAAGTCCCAAGAAGGAGACCTAGTGGTTCAATAAAGATAGTGGAGCATTAAATTATTTTATAGATATTTTAAAGTTTTTTCTTTTTTTATAATATCATGACTCAACATCCTTAGATTAATGCTAATCCATCAAGATTAGTTGGACCTCATTTAATGTTTTTTGTTCCCCTTTTTTATATATATGTCCCATCTTCTTCCACATTGTATCTCTCTCAAAAAAAAAATTTAGAAAAGAACTCTCTAATATTTTTTAGATAAAAATACTCTTATACCTTTTCCTTTCCTAAGCTATGCCAAATTTTTTACTATAACACCTATTTGATGCAATAAAAGACTAAATTTATCCATTCTGTAGTTGAATTAAAGTGTTTTATGAATTCATTTGATGTCATTAAGTGAATTTATTCCTTCCTTGCATCTATCTTAAATTTATCACCTTTATGAAGTATTTTGGTATTCTCACAAGTCATTTTAAGTGTAATATATATTTTTTTGATTAGTTTGGAAGTGGACAATTGCCTTCCTATACTAGGTTGATAGCTAGTCAATGCCTTTTTTTGAAATACTTATCTGCGGGCTAATAAAAAATGAGTGAAGTGATCTTATTTAGTCTTGAATGTGTCTTATAGTGTGTATTTTTCAAGTATAATTTTTCATATTACTGGTGCATCACCTCATGTTACATGATTTCATTGATTGTTGTTAATCTCTCTCCCTTTTCAAAGCAAGTGTTAATTTAGGTTTAGTTTAGGTGATATATTCAGAATGAATATAGCCTTCTCTGAAGG
This sequence comes from Torreya grandis, assembly GCA_037957365.1. NCBI lineage: Eukaryota > Viridiplantae > Streptophyta > Pinopsida > Cupressales > Taxaceae > Torreya > Torreya grandis. Next base: position 6,457,900 of record JARHVA010000213.1, on the reverse strand, counting down.
TTTGACCCAATCCAAGGTGACCCATAGCCTAATGTCATTCCCATGTTAGACTAAATTTGATTATAAGACCTATTTAATCCCCTTCTCATTTAAAGGTGAAATCTAGGACACCAACAATTTTGGCACACCCGATGGGACAATTTTTCCTTGGCATAACTAAAGTTTGGAGTTGAGAAGTATTTGCAGTAGGAGGAGACATCCACCATCATCAAAAATATAAAGATTTCTTAATTTATAGAGTTCATAGCATCATCTATACAATATTTTCATTCCAAAGTTTACTACAAGGTTAGCTAGTAAAGGTATTCCCTTTAAATTCATTGAGTTGCCTTATACTTCTTTAAAAAAATCAATATTCAATAGGACAAGTCCTTATCCCCAAAATAAATATTCATCTCCTACTCATCCTATTGTTTTAGTTAGAGAGATTGTCCCCATTACTCAAATGGCCATCAGGAATTAAGTGTTTATTCCATTTAATAGAGGTAGTCCCCTTAATTTGGCCCATTTTGATGACATTCCTATGTTTTCCCTTAAGAGTGTCCCTTTATTCTCAAGGGAATGGGATAAAATAACTACTATTGAGCACATCCAAGATGTTTCCAACCTTTGTTCCATTCACAATGTTATTCAGGATAATGTGGTTTTATTGCTTCCTTCAAATGAACATCATTGTAATGGTATAGAAATATTCCTTTGAACTCCATTGCTACCTAGGATGATTAGGTGCAGCCTTAGTCAGACAATTTGAAGACAAATTTGATTACCTATCCCTAGTTGAATAGTTGACTACCATTCAGAGATACCCCCATGAGTTCATGTCTAATTTTAACCTCATATTCCAAAAGATATGGACTATGTTACCTATATTTATTAGACCATCTCCAAAATATGCCTTCATGTACTATGTAAAAGTCCTTAATTTTGAGATTAGTGTGATGATATAGTCCATGGGTGGTAATACCTTGCCAAATGACTATGAAGTTGAAATAAGAGTAGAGAATAGCTTGATACAAGATGGTAAGATTTCTCCAAGTCCCCCAATTCCTATATTCCCTAAATTGCAATTTATCCCACCTCCTCAGGTTCCTCAAATCCCACCTTTAGCTCCTATCTCATCTCCTAAAGCCCAAGATGTAGCCCCTTCTAATCAAGCTAGCAAGATTGAATATTTGAAAAGTTTTTTACAATCTTTTGGGAATAAAATAGATCAACTCAAAAGATATAAATACTAGGGTAGGTCTTATCAATAATAGAATTAGACCTCTTATTAGCCTTTCAAAGATCAAAGGCCTCCTTATCAGTTAAAATCTACCACCTTACCAATTATAAGGAGCCATAACCCAAGCTAAACCATATGTAGATCTTGACCCTAATGTACCAAAAATTTCAAAATATATTATTCCCACACCTTTTCAAAATAACTTGATGCAAAATTTAGGTTGACATCCATTTAATCCCAATGATACTCAAAACCAAGCCTTGGTATCACAAAACATTACTATGCCACAAATGACACAAGAAGATCTTTCTCTTCAAAAACGTCAATATCAAGAGAAAAATTTGGTATGCCAAGGAGAGGCTCATTAAGCTCAAGGACATCCTAATACCATTAATGTGAATTGGTAAATGGATCATCATGTTGTATTCAATAAAATTGGTGAGACTAGATCTAAAATAAGTTGTCAAGTTGTATCTTTGACTAGATCTAAAATAAGAGTCATTGAGGAAGATCAAGATGTGATCAATACTTCTAGTGCCCTTAATATTATTCCCAAGAGTATCAAATATCAACTTGTTTCCCCTATAACACAAAAAAATTAGAATGTAGAGACTAGGAAAGTCCCTCAAATACCTTTGGTTCATGAACAACTAGTGGTTTAAAAGGTGAAGCCAAAGGTTAGTGGAACCTCATTCAACATAATATATTCTATGAATAAATTTAATTTCATCATTAGCATGTGAGATTCCCTTACTATTTCAAAGTAAAAATACATGATCATCCAAGATCTTTAATCTCTCAAAGTTTCTCTAGAACTAATTGAGGAACAAGGTGTTGTCTTAGCTAAATCAGACTAGTCAATAAAGCAACAATATCAATCAGCACATAAAATGGAAAAGGTGGAAAAAACTAATGTAAAATAAAATAAAACTCCTCCATTTTATCTCTCTTTGATATTTGATGACTACTTAGTTCATAATTGTATGGTGGATAGTGGAGCTAGTAGCACTATCATGCCTAAGCAAATTGGGGATAAGCTTGGTCTTGTCTATGAACCAAATACTAAATGAGTATTTAAATTGGATGGGTCACCAAAAAATATTTTAGGCATAATAAAATATATAAATTTGATATTAAATGATTTCCCCAATGTTACCATTCAACAATATGTGGTTGTGGTGGACTTGCCTCCCTATTTTGCCTTGTGTCTTTCAAGGGATTTCACCTCAAATATTAGAGGATACTTATCAACTAATTGGACATATTTGATGTTTAAGACCAAGTATGGTAATAAGGTAACAATATGTTATAAACCTATTTCATGTTTCCATTTGGATCCATATATGCCAAATGTTGTGAATACTAATTGTATCATCTCAAATGAGGTGTTATAAACTAGCAAATTAAAAACTGAGTCACCTCTAGATGGAGTTCTATATCTATTCCTTAATGAATGGGCCTTAGGTTTACATGGTAATTATCCTTGTAATTTTATTTAAAAATAAATACTTGGTGTTTATTTCCTTTATGAAAAATATACACCAATTCTAGCCTTGATGAAGGATGATGAGTCTAATAATGGCCTATGGCAATTATACTTTGATGGATCAAGGAATAAACATGGTACCAAGGCTGGAATGATGTTAATTTCCCCATCTAATAAAAGGTATTTATTTTCTCTCAATTTTTAGTTTGTTTGTTCAAAAAATGTTGTTGAATATGAGGCACTAGTTAATGGTTTGCAATGGGCAAGAAAGATTAAGGTCAATACCTTACAAGTCTTTGAAGATAGTGAATTGTAGTTCACTAAGTAAGAGGTCAAAACATATGCAAAAATCCATTATTTAGATCTTATAGGCATAGGGTATGGGACTTACTTGAATATTTTCAAGCCTTTAACATTCATGCAATACTAAGAGGTGAAAACAAACAAGCAGACATGTTGGACACCATTGGGTTACAATTTAGTATCCTAGCTGATGTAAGAAATGAAAAGGTCGAGCCACACATTAAGGTGGTTGTAAGGCATTATATCCTAGATAATAATGATATTTTTCAAGTGTTTGAATATCATAATTAGATTATCATATTATTGTAATAAGAAGTTGAGTTTTCCTTGAGAAATTAGTCAAAGTACTTGCAGTAGTATGGTGACTAGATTGTATAGCTCAAAACAAATAAGTTGCCCAATGGGTTGGTCACCCTTAAGAAAATATTCAGTAGTGATGATGAATTGAGAAAAGAAAATTCTTCATTGTCAATAAAAGAGGAACACTATACCAATGTGGAGACTGCAACTAGTAAAAACTTAAATTTAGGTAAGGTTTATACTCCTTTAGAAAAGTAAACTTTCATTAAGTTATGTTCAAGTTTTATGGATGCATTTTCATGGAAATATAGTGACCTCAAAGGATTTGATCCAAGTCTAGATCAACATACCATTGAGATAGAAGATGAAACTAATCCATTAATACAAATACAAAGGCCTATCAATCCAAATCTTGAGTCTTTTATGAGAGTTGAGCTTCATAAGGTCATTGAGTTAGCTATTATATTTCTAATCAAGCACTCAACTTGGGTGGCAAACCTTGTTCCACTAAGGAAAAAGAATGGTGAAATTAGACTGTGTGTTGACTTTCATGACTTGAACAAATATTCCCTTAAATACCACTATCCATTTCCATCTATAAAACAAATTTTACAATTTGTTGTAGGTTTAGAAAGGTTTTCCTTGTTGGATGGCTAATCAAATTTTGGTTAAGGAAGAAGACCAATTCGAAACAGACTTCACCACAAAGTAGGGAACATTTGCATATATAAATATTCCATTTGGTTTATTTAATGTTGGAATAAATTTTCAAAAATCCATGGATATGACATTGCAGGGTCTCCTTAATAATTTTTTACCTATTTATTTGGATGACATAACAATGTTCTATGAGAGTGCAGGTGAGCACATGATTCACCTTATGCAAGTGTTTGAGAGGTAAAGGCAATTTGGGGTGTCTCTAAATCCAAAAAACTATGTCTTATTAGTTCATAAAGGTAGTCTTCTTTGATGTGTGATTTTAAAACATGGTAAGAGTATAGATATTGATATAATAGATTTAATTCTTGCAATTTCCTTTCCCAATCACAAGAAAGCTTTGCAAAGCTTCTTAACCAAAATCAATTTTATAAGGAGATATATTTTAGATTTTGCCACTTTAACTAAGCCACTCACATCTATGATAAATAATAACTAGAGCTTCAACTAGACCATGGAAGGAGTGAAGATTTTTAAAGAGATTAAGAGAGCCATAGCTAGTGCTCCTACACACCTAAACCTTGATTTCACAAAGTATTTTATCATGTACACCTATACTAACATGGAAACCATTTAAGGTATTTTTATGCAATAAAATCATGAAGCCTTGGAGTATCCAATATCCTTCTTTAGTCAAGGCTTGGAATAATATGAAACAAGGTATTATTTTGTTGAAAAACATGTACTATTAGTCATAAGGTCTCTCAAAAAGTTTAGATATTTGTTGTCTAACAATAAGATACACCTAATGGTTGCACATCCAAGTATCAAGGATTTTCTCTTGAACAAGGATATAAATGATAAGAGATCTGGTTGGATAACCAAGGTAATGGAGTATGACATGGAGATCAAGGTCAAAAATCTAATTATAGGCAAAAGACTTTGTGAACACCTAAACCAAGACTTGTAAGAGGTGAATGAGATGGTTTTGGTGTCAAATGATGAAGATGTTACATCTGATGATACTTCACCTTATAACTAGTCTCATGATTTGGTAAGATATCTATAGGATGGTATTTATCCCTCTCAACTAACCCCTTCAAAAAGAAGATATTTCATATTGTAATCCATTCCATTTATTCTTTTTAATGGTGTTTTGTTCAAGAAATATATTAATGGCATGTTGTTAAGATGCATTTAATAGCATCAAAATTAAAGTCTGCTTGAAAATTTCTATGATGGACATGGTGGAGAGAATTACTCACCAAGGATCATAACCCAAAATATTATGAGAGGTGGGTATTATTGGCCAAGCATATTTAGTGAATGTCATGCATGGGTTAGTAAATGCAGATAGTGTATTATGTTCATTGGAAAGGTGAAACTTGCAGCCTTACCTCTCTAGCCAATTGAAGTGGATCATCCATTTTTCTAATGGGGATTGGAATTTATTAGTCTCATTAACCCCCCTTCAAGCTTAGGACATAAATGGATACTGATTTCTATAGATTACTTCACTAGATGGACATAAGTAGTTGCATTGAAAGAAGTAAATGAGTATAATGTTCTAGATTTCTTGAAGGTTTGGTTACTATATTTAGAGTCCCTTCAACCATTATTTTTGATAGTTTTATGGCCTTTGTGGTGTCTAGAATTAGCCAATGGGTAGTTTAACATAGTGTATTTCTCATAACTTCATCAAACTACCATCCCCAAAGAAATGGCCTTGTTGTGTCCACTAATAAGAACCTATTGAAGATAATCATAGGTCATGGCATCTTAAGTTGAAGTTAGTTTTATGGGCTGATAGGATCACCTACAAAATATCAATATCAAACTCTCCCTACAAGCTAGTATATGGTAAGGAGGCAAGAATGCCTATATCTCTTGAATTTTATGCCCTAGAACTGATGCACTAGCTTGAGTTGTTAGAGAATGAACTAATGGAGATCAGATATGTTGAGATCATGGAGATGAAGGAGACAAGACATCAATCTGTGATAGTCATGGAAAGCCATCAAGCAAAAGCGAAGAAAGCCTTTGACAAAGGAGATTCTTCACGTAGTTTCAAAGAAGGAGATTCGGTCCTTAAGTGGGATGAGGACAGAGGTAAGCCATGAATGCATAAATTTTTTTACTCTCTTTAGAGTGGTACATATATAATCTATAGCTACAAATCCCACAATGCCTTCTAACTTATAAAGATGGATGGTGAAGAGCTTCCTATCCCAGTCAATGGGATATATCTCAAACATTGATATTAAGGAAGATAAGTTTCCTATACATAATTAGTTGGTCTTGTTTTACTCCACATGTTTTTCTAACACATTACTTTATTTCTAATTTTTCCCAAATAAGAGGTTTGTTTGCACATTTGTTTTTTTAGGTTAGTTTCCCTATTTTGTTTATTTCTTCCTTATTTTGGTGGAATTCATTGTCTTTGCAAGTCAAAAGGTTTTTTGTAGTCATGGATCATATTCATCATTATTGGTGAGTCCAAGAGTCATGTAAATGGTCTGAATTCTCAAACATAGTAGGCATGTTACCTAGTTCAATTACAAAATATGTTGGCCAAATTTGGCCTACATACCAAAATTTGTTTAATCTAGAATAAGAATCTAAATAGAGTTTTTATTTGAGTGAATGATCAAATGGCAAAGGATAGCTTTGAAGGACTAGATTGTCATATAACATCATGCATAAATAGACTAGTTAGCTCAATTATGCATTTTATAAGTGTGCTTAAAAATCCTCTCAGAACCAAAGGAGTACATAGATATGAATTTATTCATGCCTTGAACATTCTCTATAATTTTCATGTCTTGATGAGTTGTCTATCTCAGGATCTAAGTCCTCAAAGTTGATGCAATAAAGTAAGGCATGCACGTGAATGTAAAACTTAAGCCTCGTAAAGTAACCATTTGGGTTCAAATATTCCAAGGATGAATGTGTGGATGACAAATGTCAAGATCATGAGAGCTTAGATTAAATCCAAAGGTGCATAGTGATATAATGAGTCAGTGGGTATTGAAGATCCAATGACACACATTCAATCATATAAAATAGATAAATGGTGAGTGGAGGTCAAAAGGTCAATAGATACTAAAAGCAAATGAGAAGATAATAAATGTCTATATATTGGGAGCTCAGATTAAATCCAATGATATGTAACAACTAATAGTTTTAGTGCATCTAGATAGATCAATAAAGCATGCTCACTCATAAAAAGTAGATATGATGGCGAGTGATGGGTCAAAGGTGAGCATATATTAAGATTAAATTCATAGGTGATAACTGTATCAAAATCATTAAACTGGGATATCTATGACTCACATTCATTCATACAGAGAAAGATTAATGATGTGAGTTAGGTCAATAAATCAATAGAGCTCAAATCAAGTGTGAGGCTACAACATGGTGCAAGTATGGAAGTAGATAGACTAACTATAGGATCTCATGTGATGAATGTGGATCTGATTAGTGTCATAATATAGAAATATTAGATCAATATTGATAGTTAATATCAAAGCCGAAAAGCTAAGGGATTTTAAGCAGAAGTCAAATTTGACTTAGGTTAAACCAAGATCAATGTTTCAAAGGGTTATGTTACCATTAGAGTTTAGTTAAATACCACTAAGTATACATAGTCATATAGTTAGGGGTTGTCAATAATGAAGTTTTGATGCCATTAAAGATCAGTCTCAACTTCTAGTCAAAGTTTTAGAACATGTAGGGTCATTTTTTTGAGGTTGCAATATTGTTTCATGATTATGTTCACTATTCTTGAAAGAAGATATGTGCATACATTGGCTTATTAGTTCCCATAATATTTCAAGGGAAATTATGTCTATTTATACCTAATATAGTTTAGGAAAGAAGCTATACAATTTTTAGGCTATTCATTGACATATTGATAATAGGAAAACCAATAAATGGATTGGTTTTCAATATATAGTAAAGACCTATGTTCGAGTTGGAGTAGGGGTAAGTTTGAAGTGTCTCATCTTTAGATAAAACCATAGCTTAAATAAACAAATACATGTAGCCACCTAAGGTAGACCAAGCAAGGCTCTATTAGTTCTAAGATATGAGGGTTTTGTCCTCATGAGTAGATCAAGTAGAAAGTGGTGTAGAGTCCCAAGAAGGAGACTTGGTGGTTTGATAAAGATAGTGGATCATTCAATTCTTTTATAGATCCTTTAAATTTCTTTCCTTATTAATAAGATCATAACTCAACATCCTCAGATTAATATTAATCCATCAAGAGTAGTTAAACCTCATTCATTATTTTTTATCCATATTTTCTATATATGTCCCAACTTATTCCACATTTTAGTTCTCTTGAAAAAAAAATTAGAAAATAACTCTCTGATATTTTTAGATAAAAAGACTCTTATGCCTTTGGCTTACCCAATCTATGCCAAAATTTGTACTATACACCTATTTGATGCAATAAAATATTAAATTCCTCCATTTTGTTGTTGAATCAAAGTGTGTCTAATGAATTCATTTGATGTGGTTAAGTGAATGTATGCCTTCCTTTCCTCTATCTGAATTTTATCACCTTTATGAAGTGTTTTGGTAATCCTCACAGGTCATTCTAAGTACAATATATAGTTTGTTGATTAATTTGGAAGTGGACAACTTCCCTCACATACTAGGTTGATATCTATTCAATGCCTTTTTATGAAATAATTATTTGAGGGATAATGAAAAATGAGTGAAGTGATATTCTTTAGTCTTGAATGTGTCTTATAGTGTGTCTTATGTAAGTATAAGTGTTCAAATTACTAGTGTATTTCCTTAGTTTACATGCTTTCATAGATTATTGTTAATCTCTCTCCCTTTTCCAAGAAAGTGTTGATTTAGGTTTGGTTTAGGTGATAGATCTAGAAGTTAGTACCTGAAAGGGTGTCAAGTGTTGGGTACGTGTCACAAGGTAGTACCTAGGTGGTGATTGTATAGATTTTCATAAAGCACCAGTTGTAGGTGAAAAGTAAATGCTGATGGGGCCTATTTTGGTGGATATAAATCCAAGTCACTTCACTAAAAAAGTAAATGCTATAATAATAAGATACATGGATAGATCAAAGGTAGTGATTAGATAATTCCTAAAATTAAATTTACGATGTCATTAGAATAAAACTACAAAGCCCACCCAGTGTTAAACAAATCTAAATTAAAACACTTTTCATTTATGACTCACGTTGCTTAGTTTGATTCTAAAATTGAAATTTAAAGATTACCATATCAAATTAATAGGTTCAACTTTAGTTGTTATCTACTAAGAATTTTGAAGCATTCTATGACTTTTTAAGGACTTCTGTACAATCTTATGCCATTAAATCAATATGAAAGATCATAAATCACATAAGTTGAAACCATGGCTGAATTTGAAACATCTAAAGTCAACAAGCAAGAACAAGTTCCATTAATCTACTCCTATAGGACAAACATCATCTTTTGGGATACCAATTTAAATATTGTTGCATTGGATATCGAAGATAAGCACTATAATGGCTTGTTCTACCATGTAGAAAATACTATGGACCAAGACAATGATGATGAAGAAGGATAAAATGAGGCAGAGGAAAGGTTAGAGATTTTGGAACTCAAATCTATAGGATTACACAAAATAACATCTAACCTAATTTACTCCCTTGTGTAGACTTAGTCTACCATATGTTTCTTTAGTCTAGGTGAATTAATAATATGATTAAATCTTTGAATTTGGGCCAAGTCATTACCTTTATAGTCGGGCTAGCCTTTTAGGATTATTATGACTTTCCCAAACTAGAGATTATATACAATCAAAAAACTATGACTTAGTGGCTTCTACCCCACTATACTAGGGGGTTTTAAGAGATTGGGTTGAGAACAAATGAAAGTTTGTATGTAAATCCAAAATCAGCCAAATTCCCATCACATAATTCAGAAAGGGAATTCAAATTGGAATGGACACGATGAATCAATTGCATGGGGATAAAGACATAGGTCATGTGAATGAGAAATTGATTCTAATTCTATTCATGATAGTTGATTATGGAAAGACTCCCCCTTTGGGATAAATTATATCATGTAACCTAGAATCACAAATCAAAAAATTCATGGCTAACTAGGGGGTCATTTGACATAATGTTATACCTGGTGGATGCCATATGTGCCACCCAAAAATTCCCTTACTTCACCAATTGATACCGCAAGCTGAAATGGTCTATTCCTCATACATTCTTAAAGGTCAGAGCATACAAGTATAAGAAGGAGATGATGAACATAGTTAAATATTTATACCAAATATTTTATAGGGAAATCCACAAAATCCCCATGCCCAAATTATCAAAATAAATTAGAGTGACTATGAGAACCCTAAGATCCTATTGGTACTACCCAAATTATATAATTGTGAGGATAGTTGGAATCAAGATAACCCCCCTTATATTTCCCCTTATAGTTCTAGATAAGTTGTTTGAGAAATAAATTAATTTTTAGCTACTCATAAGAGTGGATAGATTATGAAAAAATAAAATGAGAGGATTGGTTCATCCTCAACTATCTAACATTGATTGATTTTACATTTAAAACCAGAACTCTATCATTTTTGCTACCAATCAAAGGCCCACTTTAGACTTAGAAAGAGATGGAAATAGGTAATTTGACTCAAAGCATATAACATTAAAACATTAAATCAAACATAGGTTATCTTTAGGTATTATCTACCACCATGAGCCTAAAGATGAGTACATGTTCTACATCAATGCGACAAATGATCAAGAGGTGAAGTAAAGATTGAAAGATGCCAATATTCCACTTGTCAAGCATAGATTAAAAGATGTTGGTTTTTATGAAGTTTTCAAACTTGAAATTGATATGGTAAGAGCATCTACATCTATAATATAGGGTGATGATACTAAATAAGTGAGATAAACTAACCCTTAACTTAGTTAGAGAAATTTTCAAGCATTGCCTCCCAACTTGGGGAAGGGAAGATCTGAGATAAAAAAACATACTAATAAGGTCTCTATTTTAGGGGCACTATCTGACACCCCATCCTAGGTTTAAAATGTCACATCAATATTGGTAGAATCTTCAATTATGCCTCATTCATATTTAGTGGAGGTAGTGACAACACCTATTACAACACTAGTATCTTCTGCACTAGAATGGTTTCCTTTACTTCCTACCAAATAGGAATTAAGTACAAGTGTAAAATGTGTTTATTTTCCTACCTTGTTTTTAATTAGCCAACATTTATGTATATTCTAGATTCCCCAACACCAAATAACATGAACATAATGCCATACATGCCCCTCATTAGATCTATGATTAGGCCCATGACTATCCCTTTGCCCACTATCAACCCATTTGTTGTGCCATCCAATTCAAAGGTCTTTATGATGGACAATCTATCCTCAATTCTTCCTAGGCCCATGCCCAATCTTGGTCCTCAATTGCCAAAGGGGAGGCCTACTATTTCCATACCCCAAGTTCCTATGTTCCCATCTGGTGTTCTATTTAGCACTAGTTATTCATCATCTTCAAAAGTAACACTTCCAATTTCATCATCTAGATCTACATTCATATTGGTCACCTCCTTAGTTAGTTCTCAAATGTTTTCATTCCATGGATTAACACCACCTCATCAATTACCAACATCCACCCATCCTCAGGGTGACATTTTAGATAAATCCTAGATAAAAAAAATGTAATTGGCCACAATAGAGAGGAGGTATTTGGTTATAGTAGACCCCCCACAAATCTCACTGAAGTTTGACAAAGATTCTAGATTAGTGAAAAGGCTAACCAAAAGTAAGGTAACTTAGGAAGGTAACTTAGACTGGGGCTGCACTGCTGCACGGCCCCCTCAAACCCTAAGTGATTGCGCACAGGTTTACCATGAAGATCTATTACTGCATAGAACTTTTTTTGTGGAATGCCATCCAGATCTGGATCGTGAAGGATTTAGTGAATGGATGGGGGAATCTCCTTGTGGGGGATGGCACGGTTTTGTAAGTCTAAATCTATTTTTGCGTGGTTCTATTTTTTTACTTCGGTTTTTCGTTTACTAGCTGCCGTTTTGACCATTACCTTGATCTGAGAGGATCAGTGTTTTCAAAGATAATATTTTGATTGCCATGGCAGCGTTTCCCCTGAGTAGAGGGGGTGATCTCTCAGATGTTCGGGTGGATGGAATGAGCGGTGGCGGCGATGGATTCGGGGGTTGTGGTTTTGTTAGGGGAAACCCCTGTGGGAGAGCCGCACAGCGTGTTATTAAGCAGCTATTGTGTAGAAAATGTGTGGTGTGAGTTGGTCATTGTGATACTTAACCAGCATGTGTGGTGAAGGCTTGGCCACGGGGAGTGCCTTGAATGGACCCCGTGGCAGTTGTAAAGGAAGATCGAGTATGCGCGGATTTGTAAAGGAGGATCTATCACTGCGTGGATCTCTATTTTCTCCTCATTTTTTCATATTGTGAATGGATCCAGGGTTGGTTTTTTGCCCTGTGTTGGACTGCCATTCTGATAGGGTCTGCGATGGAAAAGTAAACGGAAAGGGGAAACTTTATTTCCTCTGTGTTGGTGCACCTCGAGCGGTTGTTGGTTCATTTTTTAACCATGTTTTTTAATTGCCTATTCGGCCATTGGCGACCAGATCTGGTTATTTACCCTCGCCTTTTATTGACTGGGATCGTGGTTCATGTTGAAGTGCTTTTCTTTGATAATGTTTTGAATGCCATTGTGGCGTATCCTCTGAGATTTGTAGAGGGGAAGAATGGGAAGATGATCGAGTGGATGGATTGGGCACTGGTGATGCTGGTTCTGGGGTTTGAGGTTGCTTGTAAACTTGGTTTTTTGGCCGTATTGTCTGGTTCTGTTTAGGTTTCAGGTCCTTGTAAAACCTGGTGCTTTTATTGGTTATTCTTGTGGTTTCAGGTCCCTGAAAAACCTGTTTTAGATACTGATCATCAGTATGTTTTAGGAATGCCTTTCCTGGTGGTTGCTATTGTTTTATCTTTCATGCAACTATTATAGGGTTTTGGGGCCCCTTCAAAACCTACTTTTACCATAATCTAAAACTCAGTCAGATCATAAAACTTTATATGAGTCTAAATAAACCCTATTTGCATTAACCAATAATAAGAGAGATAAACCTAGACAAAAAAAACAATATGTGGAGGACCTTCTCTTATATCTAAAGGCATATGGTGATGTAGCCACAAAATTAGTAAAAGGGATTCAAGATAGAAAAACCTAGCTATAGTAGCAAAAGAAAGCCACATTTCCAGAAGAGACCATCCAAGGTGCGATGGGTAGTTGAGGTCATGTTTGATCCTTTGAATACTTTTACTCCTCTAGCAGGATTTAATGAAGAAGCCATAATATGTTACAAGTGAAACAAATTTGAACACATATCCTGATACTGTAGAAGTGTGTTTGAGTTAGGCAAGAAGGACCAGAGTTTCAAGGCTCCATTCATCAAGAAGAAAGTTTAGATATGTTCCTGGTAGAAGAAACAACCTAAAAAATCTACATTGGTATAGACAAATTTTCATGCAAAAAATGAAAAAAAGCCATGGTTCATTGATAGTGGATGTTTGAGGCACAAGATAAGAGACAAAATCAAGTTCATAACCTTGAAGAAGATCAATGGTGGCATAGTGAAATTTAGAGATAATACTACTGCTAGAATTACCAAAAAAGGTACACTAAGTTTGGATAATGGTAGAACTAAAACTAAAAATGTTTTATATGTAGAAGGTCTTAAGCATAATATTTTGAGTGTAAGTCAAATGTGTGATCATGGGCACACACTAAAGTTTTATACAAAAGGTTGAGAAATTAGGAGAAAATATTTAGATGTACTGGTTGTAGATGCTCAGAGAATAGGCAATAATTTATATATATTATCAAACATCAAAGGTTAAAGACGTTGTTTAAGTCAGATTGAAGAAAGTTGGCTATGGCATAAGAGAGTGGAACATATAAATTTTGACAATCTTATAAATATTAACAAGAAGCAAGTAGTCAAAAATATTCCAAAGATTACAAAGCTATTTGACATGCTTTGTGAACCTTGTCAACATGGGAAGTAGGCCAGAAGGTAGATTAAAACAAAAGATTAATTAATCACTCAAATGTTATATCTTGTTCACACTGATCTATGTCGACCTATGAGAACTCAAAGGATGTAAGGTGAGAAATATTTCATGTTGCTTATTGATAATTTTTCCCGTATGACTTGTGTAATATTTTTAAATAATAAATTAGAATCTTTTAGACATTTTAAAGCATTAGTTGAGAATAAAACTATTTTAAAGATTAAGTGTCTAAGATTAGATCAATGAGGAGAATTCATGTCAGATCAATTTATTGAGTTTTTGGAAGACCATGGAATAAAGTGACATTATTTAGCAGCCATAAATCCACAACAAAATAGATTAATTGAGTAGAGAAATAGAATAGTTCAAGAGATGGTGAGGACAATGCTAAATGAATCCAAGATACCATATAAATATTAGAGAGAGGTAGTTGCTACAATAATTCATATTTAGAATAGAGCATTATTGAGTGTCAATAGTGACAAGACTCCTTATGATATATATAAAGATGAAATAGCAGTAGTTGATTATTTTAGAGTTTTTGACAATAGATGTTTCATAAAGAGAATTGATGAAAAAATTGGTCAATTTGAATCTAGAGAAGATAAAGGTATATTTCTTGGTTATTCTTGCCAAAGTAAATCTTATAAATGTTATAACAAAAAAAACAAGAAAATTGTTGAAAGTGTAAGTGTCAGAATAGAAGAAGATGGAACATAAAGAATCAATGATCCAGTAGATATTCTTGAAATCATTGAAGAGGAAGATTTTGAAGAATCAGATGAAGATGAGAAAAGGGAGAAAAAGGACACCAAAAATCCATCCAAATATGTTCAAAGAAATCATAATGAAAGTGACATCATCAAGGACATAAATGAAGGAATGTGCACTAGAAGAATGATGATAAGTGAATATCAGGAAGTTAATTTTCTTTGTTATCCAAAATTCAGCCTAGAACTTTTTCAAAAGCTAGACATGATAAGCATTGGGTTAAGGAAATGGATGAAGAATTAAATTAGATAGAAAAGAATGATACTTGGGAATTAGTGTCTAGATGAAAAGATCGCAATGTGATAGGAACAAAATGGGTTTATATAAATAAGTTGAATGAAAATAGAGAAGTGACCAAGAATAAAGCTAGATTAGTACGTAAAGGATATGCTCAGATTGAGGGAATAGATTTTGAAGAAAATTTTACACCAGTAGTAAGGCTAGAGTCTACTAGAATATTTCTTGCATATGCAGTGTTTAAAATTTTCAAAGTGTTTTAGATGGATGTCAAATCTACCTTCCTAAATGAGAATCTAGAAGAAGAGGTCTACATTAAGTAGCCTAAGGAATTTATTCTATCAAATATTAGTTTCCATGTATGCAGATTGAAGAAAGCACTATATGGATTGAAACAAGCTCCCAGACTTGGTATGCAAGACTTGATAAGTACCTACAAGATTAATGTTTCAAGAGAGGATTTGTTGATAGTAATCCTTACATCAAAATAGAAGGTGAGCATCAATTGATTGTTTTGTTATATGTTGATGACATCATTTTTTGGGGAAACATTGAAAAGATGACAAAATAAAATTTTGATAATATGCAAAAATAATTTGAGATGTCTATGCTCAGAGAAATGTCATTTTTCTTAAGATTTCAAATATTTCAGTCAGATAAAGAAATTTTCATATCTCAAAGTAAATATGCCAAAAAAATATTGAAAAAAATAGTTTTGAGGATTGTACACTAGTTGCCACACCAATGAGTAATGGAAATAAGGTAAGCAAGGATGAAGATTAACCTATTACAGATAAATCTTTGTATAGATCTATGTATGGTAGTCTTTTATATTTGACAACATCAAGGCTAGACATCATACATGTAGTAGGTATGGTTGCAAGATATCAGTCAGCTCTAAAAGATAGTCACCTTCAATTGGTGAAGAGAATATTTAGATATATCAAGGGGACATTGGATTATGAATTGTGTTATTCCATAGGTAGAGATTTCATTTTTGTTGCTTATACAAATTCAGATTGGGTAGGTTGCTTGGATGATAGAAAGAGCAAAAGTGGAGGAGCTTTCTTCCTTGGTGATAGCTTAGTATTATGGCTAAGCAAAAATTAGAATTCAATATCACTTTATATAGCTGAAGAAAAATACATTTTAGTGGTATTATGTTATACTCAAGTGCTTTGGATGAAGCAAACTTTGGAAGATATCAAGGTAAAATATGATGAACCTATTTCTATTTTTTCTGATAACACAAGTGCTATTAATATTTCAAAAAATCCAGTGATGCATTCAAGAACAAAACATATTTTCATCATATATCACTTTTTGAGAGAGCAGGTTGTAAATCAATAGGTTAAGATGAAATATATTAGTACTATAGAGTAGATTACAGATATTTTCACAAAGGCACTACCAAAAGACACATTTGATTATCTACGAGAGAAGTCGGGAGTAATCTATTTTACTTCCTACCATTGAGTATCAACATCAGTTGATGGGGAGCTAAGTGTTGGCTCCAAGTTAGGCCCTTTGCCATTGATGTCAAAGGAGGAGAAGAATAGAAATAAGTATAGGTATAGGTACAAGTACAAAAATAGGTGTAGAATAGGTATAGGGAATAGGTATAAGGTGTTATAATAAGGGGGAGTTACTATATATTTTTTAGATGATAGTGTATGTAGGTTGACATGTGCAGTATAGGTTTCAAGATGTGGTAGTTTTAGTTTGAGGTTGCTATCAATGACAAAGGGGGGATTGTTGTAAATATTATCATTGATGTCAAAGGTCTAGCATTGGTGATAAAGGCCCCATTGTATTTAATGATGTTTTTATTATTCATATCTTGGCTAATGTGTGTTAATATTTATTTAATATTAATGAATATATTTTTGGTTGCATATAAGTCAAAAGAGGGTCCATGGAAAAGTCAAAGATTCATGGGGTAAATACAAAAGAGGAATGGGATACATTTTCTCATGAAGAGTCATATTAAGGAATTCCAAGAGTCACCATGTGAAGAAAAATGAGGGTATGGCACATTTTTTCATGAAGGGACACTTTGAGGAATATGAAAAGTCATCAAGATAAAGATAAAAAAGGAAAGGATGCATTTGCTCATGAAGGGTCACCATATGACTTTTCAAATGCAAGGATACAAAGGGTCATGCAAGTTTGGTGTCATTTTCCATGAGGATTGAAGGGTCACAAAGGGTGAATGCCAAAGGTCATTTGGAAAGCTATAAATATAGGCTTGAGAAGCCATTTGTAATATGTAAGAGTGTGCATGGTTTGTATTTATTTTGGAAGAGAGAAAAATAGGAGATATTGTAGAGTTCTATCATTTATTAAGTAAGCAAAACTGAGAGATAGTTGTGTTTTTACACAAGAGGGGTTGGTGCTCACAAATAGTTGTTGTGTTGGGGCTTGACAAAGGGGTTGGTGCTCCTGAAAGTTGGTGCTTACAAAATTTGTAATTTGAGTTGGTGCTCATTCATATACTTGAGTTTGTTCTCTGTGGCTTTTCCCACCTTTGGTTTCAACATAAAAATATGGTGCCTCTCTCTCTCTCTTGTGGGGTGCATATTATTGTTTCAGTTTTATTGCATATCTTGAATGTGTGATTAAGTGGTTAAATAAAAGAAATTAGATTAAGTAAAAGATATATAATATATTGATTCACCCCTCCTCTCAATATATTTTATGCTTAACAAAAATAATAATTATACCTTAAGGAATAGATCTCAAAAGGAACTTATGATAACCTATACACCACCCAACAAAGTTAACACTCCCCCATAGCATAGAACCAATAACAATCCTCCTCCCCCAAGGGAAGGGATACTTAACTAACTTTAGAGTTGGATACAAATGGATCTAAGGGTGTATACAATATTATGAAAGATATGAATAATATTAAAGCCAATATTACCTTGCATGAGCTTGATCAAATCACTTATCAACATGATTTTCTACTAAAGTTAGTGATGGATAAATAAGACAAAGGTAAATCTAAATCCATGAATGTTAATGTGGTAATGTATAAAAGTAAGGTTGAGGTCTTTCCATTTATATTAACTATTAGAATGTTTGGGAATAATGTGCATAATTATTTTCTCAATTATGAGGCATTTGCTAACATAATGATTGTAGTTATAAATGAAAAGTTGGGACTAAGCCCAATCAAGTATGATAAGGTTGTAGTCTAATTGCATAAGGTAAGAGAATTATTGAAAATTCATATACAACTAGCTCATGAACCCTTGATTCAATATTTCATTGATATTTAAGTCATAAAAATCCCAGAAGCACATGGGATGTTGTTGAGTAGAGATTAGATAAAATCCCTAAATAAATACATGTCAATAAATTGCTCACACATGTGGCTACCTTGGATAGGTGTGCCCAATCAAATCTGGATTGAGTGAGAACCAAGAATGAATTTCATGATAATGGAATACAATGCCAATAATGATAAGGTAAATTTCTAGTCTACTGACTTAGTCATGTATGCTCTTGATATTCTCGATTCAAATGAAAGCAACCCAATGGATAAGGATGAAGGATTTTGGATGATGTACTTTGATGGAATAAGAGATAAATAAAGCTCAAGGGTAGATATTGTATTAACAAATATAGTTGGTAAATAATATTTGGAATCTTACAGACTTCAATTTCCATGCACTCATAACATTGTAAAGTATAAGGCCTTGATCTTAGGACTTCAATTTGTTATAGACACCTAAATTTGGCCACCAATAACCTCCAACTAGGCCTTTGGCCAATTTCTACTTAAAATATATAATTTGGCCTAAAATATACTAAATGATATGAAACTAACATATTCAAGTGTTGATTTTGGCTAAAAATCATTAAATGGGGAAATGCAATTTATGGGCCAGCTAACTTTGATCAGATCATTTTGAGTCAAAATGCCAATTTTGCACCTGGGTGCTCTGGATTACTCTTTTATATCAATCTCTTACACATATGTGTGCCTTTGTTATTTTTTGTTGATAACATCCTAAATAGGATAACAGATCTAATGTATCTAACACTTCTTTCCAATTATAATATATCAAATTTTAGACCAATAATAAGGCATTCTGATCAATTTGTGCACAAAGTGCTTAAGCATGCTTAAGAACGAATTAACCCAAATCAAGGCCTAATTAATAATTCCATGAAAACTTGTTGAAAAATTATTTTTTTAAATGAATATTAAATATCTACATCATCAGGTGACCTCATTTCTTGGGAAGACATCCCTAGGCCATAAATACCACAAATATTAGGATTCATGCCTCCTATGCCTCATCAAAGCCCTCCATGCCTCTTAATTTCTCCTCTATCCAAAATATTGATGAGCTTATTTATAAATTTTAATTGCATAATTAGATTAATCCTTAGCCACACATCTCAATCTTGAAATGGATGGTTTAGGTTGATTCTGATCAATCTCAAAAATCTATAAATATAGAGGCCATGAACATCATTCAAAGTCTTGATAATTCAAATTTATAATGCACAAATGATTTAAAAATATATTTCAATTATTGTTACCATGTCAAATTGATTCCAAGCCAAGCCAAACCAAAGCCACAAGGTGCCAAGGAGAAGAGGAGATAGACAAACCTCCTTTGATGAAGTCTTCATGAGCACAAACTGAGCAAACCACTAGAAAAAACATTTTGGAGCATCCAAAGAAGGTAAAACAGGGGTTTTTTTGCATTCTAGTTGTGAATTTTATTCATGTTTGTTAACTAATCTCTCGCTAGTGTCTAGGCCTAGAGATGTTATTCTAGTTAGTGTGTTTCTTTCATTTTGTTTTCATTTTGAAACTAACACCATACTAACCATCCTCTCTTGAGTCAAATTCCTAGATCATATAATGGCACACCTGATGGGACCAAACACATCTCAAACATGAAAAAGATCATTTTGTCACTTTAACATCTTCATTTAGATCATTAAAACTCTTGAAAATTGATTTTCTAACTTTGTTTTTCCATTTTTCCTTTATCATGGGTTTACACAGTAACCAACGTCAGTTAGTAAAACTAAAATAAGTTGGATAGATATCATTAGTCTCTATTGGTATAACTGATGTTAGTTAGATAACCATCATAAGTTAGCTAGTGTAACCATCATTGGTTATATAACTAACCTTAGTCACCATGTTTTTTTAAAAAACACAAACCTGAGAGCTCTTTATTTATAGTTTATTGTTTCAAACCTAAAAGAGATTCAAGGATAAAGGACATGATAACATTTTTGTTGTAGGACCAAGCTTGACATTTGATAAAAACATGTTTTAGATCACCTTTGTCATGCTTAAAAATCAATTAGGAACCTTGTTTTACTGTTTAACAAAAAAATTAGATGCTTATGGTGAATGTTTTCAAAGTTTACAACTAAGACCAAGGGGTCAAATGAACACCACCTCATTTTCCATTTGGGTTTAAAAATAAACTTACCTTTTCAATATTTTTGTGTTCAATTAGTTTTTTAAGCTAGATTTTATTTGGGAAAAAGAGGGATGTTGCATGTATGCTCTTCCATTTGTCCCCTTTAGGGAACCCTTGGAATCAAAAGTGCCATTCCTAATGCAAAAATCCTAGTCCAAAGCTTAGAAAGAATGTCATCTAAAGCACTCCCCAAAAACTCATCAAAGTTTGGGTGATCTTGAAAGTGACCCTAAAGTCTTTCTATTAGTCTTTTATTTCATGTAAACTTGGCTTGTGAGGGTGATGTCATTACCTCTTACAGGTTATTTAGGAAAACTTTGACCCAGGGTTTCATCTCTTGGCATTGACTTCACTTACTCCTTTTGAGTTACATATGGGACGTATCTGCATTTGGACATCACACTATACTGAGTGAATAATAAGATGTAGTGGTTGTAAAAATGATAAGACCTTTTTATAACTAGCCAATGTCATGATAACCTAATTTTTGTGCTTGTCTTTTGAATTATTTGACATGAAATTACTTATATAATTAATTCCCTTAGAAACATTCAAAACTTGATAGTTAGTCAATCCCACATTGCCATACCCTTTCTAGGATTTGGATGATTATACTTAGTGTATTTTGGTCATTTTTGCTTGGTATGTTTTAAGACTAAAACTTAGTTGTTTATTCATAAACCATGTCAAAACCAGTTTGTCTATATTTCACTCTTCTGTCTAAAGAGGTGTTATGCTAGCCATTTTACACCACACTTATGTCTTGAAATTTTTTCTAGACTTATTTGTGTGTGTCATTTGATTTGAGGAGGGTAGTGTTAGGCTACCCAAATCATGTCAAACCATTTGTGCCTTTGAGTATTTTAAAGCATAGCATAGACACATTATTGAAGCATGCTTATGACATTAGGTTTCTCAATTTGTTTCAAGACTTGTTTCATCTTGTGCCAAAAACTATTTATTTCAAACCATGTCATGTATACCATTTAGACCTTTGTTTTATGTCGTCATGCTGGTCCAATTTTGTCTAGATTGTTTATTCAAATCCTAATTTTCAAAGTTGAATTTTCAATTAACCTTGTTAAGTTTGGATCCAAACATTGATTGATTTCTATTTAGGCCTTCATTCATGGGACTAATACATAGATCTTTCTCTTTTGGGTTACATAACTTTGGTTAATCAATTACCCAAATTTGAAAACTATTGATGGTTTATTTATTCCATACCTATCCTCATCATTGTTTGTACCTTTATTTGGGAGAACATAGTCTTTCTCAAAATGCCTTTTGCCTTATACCTTATGCCAATTGATCATGTTTATGTTTGATTCTATGTGCTGGGTCTATGTCAAAGTTATTTCCAAACTTTTTAGATTAAATCAAATCACATTAGCCTTTGTTTCAAGTCTAGAATTTGACGTTGTTTGGCCAAAAGTCCTAGTGTGTGCCTATTTGTTTAAACCTAGCTTTTGACTCTACATTTGGACAAAATACCTAGCAACTCAAACTTTTCCCTTTCCTAGTTTAGATCTTATTTGGAACACTTTGACCTAGACCTTTGACATGCTAGTTTTTATTTAAACACTTGACCTTTTATGTGTATGACATTTGACGTCAGAAAGTTGATGTTAGGCTATTTTATGACAAGTATTAGCATAAATCATTGTTAATCATGAAATATACTGAGGGGGGGTGAATCAGTATATTATATATCTTTTTTCTTAATCAAATTCCTTTTCTTTAACCACTGAACCACACATTCAAGATATGCAATAAAACTAAAACAATAATATGCACCACACAAGAGAGAGAGACCAAATTTTTACATGGAAATCCAAAGTGAGAAAAACCATGAAGAAAAATCTCAAGTATATGAATGAGCACCAACTTGTAGGGGTACCAACCCCTTTGTCGAGTACCAACACAAAAACTATTTATGAGCACCAACCCCTTACAAAGATTTGTGAGCACTAATCCATAGGAGCACCAACCCCTCTTGTGTATAAAACACAACTATCTCTCAATGTTACTTACTCAACAAATGATAGAACTCTACATTATCTCCTAATTTTCTCTCTTTGAAATAAAATACAAACCATGCACTCTCTTGTATATTACAAATGTCTTCTCAAGCCTTTATTTATAGCTTTCTAAATCACCTTTAACATTCACCCTTTGTGACCCTTCAATCCTCATGAAAAATGGCACCAAACTTACATGACCCTTTGTATCCTTGCATTTTAAAATTTATATTGTGACCCTTCATAAGCAAAATCATCTTTTCCTTTTTTATCTTTATCTTGGTGACTTTTCTTATTCCTCAAAGTGTCCCTTCATATAAAAATGTGCCATACCCTCTTTTATCCTCACATGGTGACTCTTGAAATTCCTCAAGATGACTCTTCATGAGGAAATGCATCCCATTCATCTTTTGTCTTTTACCTCATGACTCTTTTACTTCTCCATGGACCCTCTTTTGACTTATATGCAACCACAAATATATTCATTAATATTAAATAAATATTAACACACATTAGCTAAGATATGAATATTAACAACACCATTAAATGTAATGGGGCCTTTATCACCAATAATGCTAGACCTTTGACACCAATGACAATATTTCCAATAATCTCTCCCTTTGTCATTGATGGCAACCTTAAACTAAAACTTCCACATCCTAAAACCTACACATACTACCATCTGAAAATATACAATAACTCCCCCTTATGGTAGCAACCTGTACCTATTCTATGTACTTGTTTCTACACCTATACTTGTACCTATTATTCTCTCTCTTTGGCATTAATGGCAAGGGGCCTACCTAGAGCTAACACTTAGCTCCCCCTCAATTGATGTTGAACCTCAATGGTAGGAAGTAAAATAAATTACTCCCAATTTCTCCTATAAATACTCAAATGTGTCTTTTGGTAGTGCCTTTATGAAAATATTTACAATCTGCTCTATAGTACTGATATACTCCATCTTAACCTATTGATCTACAACCTGATCTCTTAAGAAGTGATATTTAATGGGAATATATTTTATTCTTGAATGCATCACTAGATTCTTCAAAATATTAATAGCACTCATGTTGTCATAAAAAATATAAATAAGTTCATCATATTTTACCTTAATATCTTCTAAAGTTTGCTTCATCCAAAGCACTTAAGTACAAAATAATATCACTACAATATATTCTGCTTCAGCTATAAAAAGTGATACTGAATTATACTTTTTACTTAGACATGATACTAAGCTATCACCAAAGAAGAAATCTCTTCCACTATACTCTTTCTGTCATCCAAGCAACCTACCCAATCTGAATCTATATAAGCAACTAAAGTGAAATCTCTACCTGTAGAATACCACAATTCATAATCTAGTGTCCCCTTGATATATCTAAATATTATCTTCACCAATTAAACATGACTATATTATGGAGATGATTGATATCTTTCAACCATACTTACTACATGCATGATGTTTAGCCTCGATGCTATTAAATATAAAAGACTACCAATCATAGATCTATACAAAGATTGATCTACAATAGGTGAATCTTCATCCTTGCTCACCTTATTTCTTGTACACATTGGTGTGCCAACTAGTGCACAATCCTCAAAACCAAATTTCTTCAACATTTTCTTGGCATATTTACATTGAGATATGCAAATTCTTTTATCTAACTGAAATATTTTCAATCCTAAGAAAAATGACAATTCTCCAAGCATAGACATCTCAATTTTTTTTACATATTATCAAAAAAATTCTGTTATCATCTTTTCAATGTTTCCTCCAAAACTAATGTCATTAACATATACCAAAATAATCAATTGATGCTCACCTTCTATTTTGATGTAGAGATTACTATCAGCAAATACTCTCTTGAAACCTTGATCCTGTAGGTACTTATCAAGTCTTGCATACCAAGCTCTGGGAGCTTATTTCAATCCATACATTGCATTCTTCAATCTACATACATGGATACTAATATTTGAGATAATAAATCGCTCAGGCTACTCAATGTAGACCTCTTCTTCTAGATTACCATTTAGGAAGGCAGATTTGACATCCATCTGAAACACTTTGAAACTTTTAAACACTACATATGCAAGAAACATTCTAATAGTCTCTAGTCTTGCTACTAGTTCAAAAGTTTTTTCAAAATCTATTCCCTCAATATAACCATATCCTTTACATACTAATCTTGCTTTATTCCTGGTCACTTCTCCATTTTTATTCAACTTATTTCTGTAAACCTATTTTATTCATGTCACATTATGATCTTTTAGTCTAGGCACTAATTCTCAAGTATCGTTATTTTCTATCTAATTTAATTCTTCATATATTGCCTTAACCAAATGCTTATCATGTCTAGCTTCTAAAAGAGTTCTAGGCTGAATTTATGATAACAAAGAAAAATTAACTTACTCAGATTCACTTACCATCATTCTTATAGTGTAAATTGCTTCATTTATGTCCTTGATTATGTCACTTTCATTATGATTTCTCTAAACATATTTGGATAGAGTTTTGGTGTCCTTTTTCTCATTTTTTTCATCTTCATATAATTCTTCAAAATCTTCCTCTTCAATGATTTCAAGAATATCTACTGGATCACTGATTCTTTATGTTCCATCTTCTTCTATCCTGATGATTGCACTTTCAACAATTTTCTTGGTTTTTTTGTTATAATATTTATAAGCTTTATTTTTTCAAGAATTACCAATAAATATACCTTCATCTTCTCTAGATTCAAGCTAACTAATTTTTTCATCAATTCTCTTTACGAAGCATCTGTTGCCAAAAACTCTAAAATAATCAACTATTGCTGGTTTGTCTTTTCATAGCTTATAAAGAGTCTTGTCACTATTAACTATCAATAACGATATATTTTGAATATGCACTATTGTATAAATTACCTCTCTCTAATATTTATCTAGTATCTTGGATTTATTTAGCATTGTCCTTACCATCTCCTAAACTATTCTATTTCTCTGCTCAACTACTCTATTTTATTGTGAAATTTTGGCTGCTGAATAATGTCTCTTTAATCCATGGTCTTCAAAAAATTAAATAAACTAATCTGACATGAATTCTCCTCCCTAATCTGATCTTAGACACTTAATATTCAAACTGGTTTCATTCTTAACTAATTCTTTGAATGCTTTGAAATGTTTGAAAGCTTTTAATTTTTTCTTTAAAAACATTATCTAAGTCATACGTGAAAAATAATCAATAAGAAACATGAAATATTTATCACCTTGAGTACTTTGAGTTCTCATAGGTCCACATAGATTATTGTGAATAAGCTCTAACATCTGAGTGGTCGAGTACTCTTTTGTTTTGAACTACCTTCTGGCCTGCTTCCCATGCTGACAAAGTTCACAAAACATGTCGAATGGCTTTGTAATCTTTAAAAGATTTTTGACTGCTTGCTTTTTTATGATATTGAAAAGATTATTAAAATTTATGTGTCCCATTATCCTGTGCCATAGACAACTTTATTCAATCCAAATCAAACAACATCTTTGACC
Organism: Torreya grandis; assembly: GCA_037957365.1. Lineage (NCBI taxonomy): Eukaryota > Viridiplantae > Streptophyta > Pinopsida > Cupressales > Taxaceae > Torreya > Torreya grandis. Next base: position 6,431,826 of record JARHVA010000213.1, on the reverse strand, counting down.
TTTGATGTTTGATAACATATATAAATTATTCCCTATTCTCTGAGCATCTACAACCAATACATCTAAATATTTTCTCCTAATTTCACAACATTTTACATAAAAATTTAGTGTGTACCCATGATCATACATTTTATTTACACTCAAAATATTATGCTTAAGACCTTCTACATACAAAACATTTTCAGTTTTAGTTCTACCATTATCCAAACTCAGTGTACCTTTTTTGGTAATTCTAGCAGTAGTATTATCTCTAAAATTCACTATGCCACCATTGATCTTCTTCAAAGTTATGAACTTAATTTTTTCTCTTGTCATGTGCCTCAAACATCCACTATCAATGAACCATAGCTTTTCTTCGTTTCTTGCATGCAAAGCTGTCTGTACCAACATAGATTTTTTAGGTTGTTTCTTCTACCATGAACCTATCTAAACTTTCTTCTTGATGAATAGAGCCTTGAAACTCTAGTCCTTCTTTACTAACTATAATATGCTTGTAAATTATTATGCTATGTGTTTGAAGTTGTTACACTTGTAACATATTATGGCCTCTTCATTAAACCCTGCTAGAGGAATAAAAGAGTTGTGGCTTCTACTTGACTATGCATGACTTTCTTTCTCCTTATTTCTAAAATTGTTAATTTTTTTTTGACATTTTATTTTATTATGACCATATCCATTATAATAAAAATAGTAACCATAAAAATAGGACCTATTTTTTTTATCTCTGACTTGATTGCCTTTTTTAGCTCTATTCCCTCTAGCCTTCTTTGTTTGAGTTGTCCTCTATATTCTTAACTTCCTTTTAATTTTCTCTTTTGTAAGTGCTTCAACATAGATATTTATTTTTTTCTTGTTTGTGAAAGTAGTGGCCTCCCTTTTATCTTTTTAAAATCTGATACCTATCTTATCTGACATTGATATTTAAATTTCTAATATCTTATTCAATATATTAGTGTTATTCTCAAATTTTGAATCATTGGCTTCTCTATCATTGATTGAATTTTTTTTAAAGATATGATTTTAAAGAAATAATTTCAATAACATACCTTTCACATTCTTTGCTTACTTTTTACAACTGTGTCGTTAGATCTTCTTCATTCTTCTTGGCTTCTTCAAAGTGTGTTTGTAGATCTTCAATTATTTCCTTTAACTCCTTTTCATTTTTCTCAATCTGGAGCTTTAATATTCAATTCTTATTTTCAAGATCTTTTAACTTCTCGAAGATAAAAATGAGTTCTCCTTCTATATTTACTTCAGCTTCATTCTATTTTTCTTCTTGATCATATATATTTTTACTTGTGGAGGCATCTTCATTTATGGCCATGAATAGACTCTCTTCTTCTTCTAAATCACTAACTCCACTATCTTCAACTGAGCTAAGATCTTTAGAATACAAAATCTTCTTCTCAAATCCCTTCTTGAATTTTCCTTTGAAATTATTTTTGTATGTATAATTTCCTTCTTCATTGTCACCATTACCCTTATCTAGGTACTTAGCTACAAAATGTCCAATCTTCCCATAATTAAAACATTTAAAAGTTAATTTTTATTGATATTTACTTATGCCCTTTTCCAACTTGTGAATGAATAGAGCTCCGTTGTCATCTTCATCATTGCTATAACTATCACTTGATTCTTAAATCTTAGCCTTCTCTTTCTTTGATATCTTGAAAGTAGCTTCTCTCTTTGAGGGTTTCTCATGTTCGGTCTGCATCTCATATGTCGTAAGAATACCATGTATTTCATCCATCTTTATCTTGGCCAAAGTTTTCATCTCTTCAATTGCCAAAACTTTTGCATCATATCTCAATGGTAGAGATCTCAAAAAAATTTGTACCACAATTAATTCTTCTAACTTTTCTCCAAGACCTTAAATGTGATTAACTATTTGATCAACCCATAAAATATAATTTGTTATATTTTCTTCCTCTTGCATCTTCAAACTCTCAAACTATCTTTTGAAAGTCTGAAGCTTAACTTGATAAACCTTTCCATCACCTTTGTAAATATTCTCAAGTTTTACCCAAGTTTCATGAGCAGATTTACATTACATAACTTACAAAAATTCTGATTCACATAAACCAAATAAAATAGCATTTAAAGCTTTAGCATTATTTTCACTTACCTTATTTTCTACCAAAGTAGTTACAAGTGTCTGTGGCTCTTCATATTCCTCCACCATTGCTTGGAAAATGTTGAATCCAAGGGCCATCAAATAAGTCTTCATCTTTATGCTTTAAAAAGCATAATTTGTCCCATCAAACAAAGGTGCCTAATTTGTATAAAAACCTTCATGTGATCCAACCATCATGCTTTCCCAATCTACCTTCAAGCTATAAAATGTTTTCCAAAGGAACCTGCTCTGATCCTAGTTGTTAAGCACAAAATATACTAAGAGGGGGGGTGAATTAGTATATTATATATCTTTTACTTAATCTAATTTATTTTATTTATCCACTTAATCACACATTCAAGATATGTAATAAAACTAAAATAATAATATGCACCACATGAGAGAGAGAGAGAGAGAGAGAGAGAGAGAGAGAGAGAGAGAGAGAGAGAGAGAGAGACCAAATTTTTATGTGGAAACCCAAAGTGGGAAAAATCATGGAAAATAATCTCAAGTATATGAATGAGCACCAACTCAAATTACAAAGTTCACAAGCACCAACTTGTAGGATCACCAACCCCTTTACCAAGCACCAACACAAAAACTATTTGTGAGCACCAACCCATAGGATCACCAACCCCTCTTGTGTATAAAACACAACTATATCTCAATATTGCTTACTCAACAAATGATATAACTCTACAATATATCTTATTTTCTCTCTTTTAAAATAAATAAAAACCATGCACACTTTTTCATATTACAAATGGCTTCTCAATTCTTTATTTATATCTTTCTAAATGACCTTTGGCATTCACCCTTTGTGACCCTTCAATCCTCATGGAAAATGGCACCAAACTTGCATGACCCTTCATATCCTTGAATTTGAAAAGTCATATGATGACCCTTCATCAAAAAATGCATCCTTTCCTCTTTTGTATTTATCTTTGTGACTTTTCATATTCCTCAAAGTGTCCCTTTATGTAAAAATGCACCATACCCTCTTTTGTCTTCACATGGTGACTCTTGGACTTCCTCAAGATGACTCTTCATGAGAAAATGCATCCCATTCCTCTTTTGTCTTTACCCCATGACTCTTTGACTTCTCCATGGACCCTATTTTAACTTATATGAGACCAAAAATATATTCGTTAATATTAAATAAATATTAACACACATTAGCCAAGATATGAATAATAAAAACATCATTAAATGCAATGGGGCCTTTATCACCAATGCTAGACCTTTGACATCAATGATAGTATTTCTAATAATTTTGATACTATTTGAAAGCATGGATCTCATTTTTATTATTTTTAGGATCATTATCTTCTTGGTATAGAAATCGTAAGTTTCAACCATAAGGGTCATTTCAGTAGATTTGGACCTATTGTCTAGTGTTCTTATATTTTGGAATTTTTAGTATTATTTTGATTATGTGGGATAACTTCATAACTTTATATCTCAACTCAAAACATTTAAAATGTGTTAAAAAATCCTATACAGTCCATCTCTTCATGGTGGGTAATGTTATGAACCCTACACCAATTAGGCAAGGCCAATTCGTAGATATTTCATTTAGGCATTTTATTGGCTAGGGGTTCATTATTGTTATTATTATTGTTAGACTAGTTGAAATGTTTGTTTTAATTTTGAAACATGTAATTTCTATTATAATTTTACCCATGTTTCCCATTTGCCTTTACAAATTCAGAAAGTCACTACCTAGTTTTTTGACCATTCTCTAAATTGCTTCTAGGTCTCTGTTGAGGACTCAAGTTTAGTATTCTGGACTAGGTTCTAGGCAATTTGTTTGGGTATTAGATTTTTTAATAAGGAACAAATATTTATTGTTTCTTTGGGGATGAGCTCCAACATTACAATGATTGAAGAATACTAGTTTTTGACTCAGAGCTGCATGGCTTAATGATAATTGATTGAGGTCATGTATTAAATTTAATTTACGTATATTCTGATTTATGCTTGGAACTAGATTCAGAGTAGTAAAAGTTAGGGTTAATATTTGTGATAGAAAAGGTGGGGTACCCTTACAAATGCATTTGTTCATTTATGTGTATAGTTTATGCATATGTAAGTGGAAATGTATTGATGTTCATGGCCCTGAATAGAAAGACAATAATCATTGGTTCTAGGGGAGTTTTTATAAATTTCAAGGCCGAGATCATATGCAAACTAAAAGGGAGATGTAGTGATGCTATACATATTTTGGAATTTAGCATTAAAATTACTCATCAGGTCACTTGAGTCTCATTTTAGGATTGAATTTTTAGTAGATGATCGTAGGCTAATTACCCTTACAAATTTTTAAATGAAGGTATCATTAAACTAGTTCCACCTTATGATGGAATCCTCTGGCAAATTGAGGAACCAATTGTAGGCTACTTTCTTGAAGGTAAATGGGAATATTTTGTAGACTACATCTTCATGGATGACATTTAAAATGTAAGAGATACCTTAAATGACTTGATATTCTCTTCAACAAATATACCTCCAAATGGGTTGAAGAGGGGGAGGTAATTTTTAGGGTTCTCGAGTAGATCATGCACTAGACTAGGTACATTCAAGGAGGATCTTCCTAACCATGTCATGACTAGTTGGGTATAAAATAGAGGAGGTGGATGGTAGTTCATTAGAGAGGTATGGTGGGATATGAAATTTATACATCTCCCTTTATTAGATCTAGCTTTGTGATGGGTTTCTAAAGATCCAAGGGGAACTCTAGTTTTGGAGGTGGATCTAGTTTAGATCCTAGGTAACTCTAGGATTCTATCAAAAGGATCTATGCTAAAATACAAAATACCACAAAGGTTTATCAAATATTGATAAAAAAAGGTAAATATTGGCCAAATTAACCTAAAAGAACCCAACATAAGGGTCCATAGCCAATTAGAGTGGTCTTATTTTACCTTTGTGGGTCTAAATCTTTCAAAACATTGGAGCTTACACAAACTTATCATAAAAAACTTGGTATAACCTACAACTATCAATAATAGACAAGATATTTAAAGTAACCTTTAGTTTATTACTCTTATCAAGACATCTAAGAGTAAAATTATGCAAAGAATATATTAATGATATGTGAAGTTTAGCTTTCTAAGGCCTTGGCTCTACGATCTTTCATAAATAATCAACTTAGATGTTGATCTTTACACTTACTTTCCACATATCTAAAGTTATTAGTTCAAATTATTTAGACCTTTGTAAATATAGATGATATAGAGATTGATCTATCCAAATAATTTAATGACATGCCTATATTTAATTCTTTTAGATGAAATTTAAATATAATAGAGAGGTGATGTTAGAATGTCTCTAGAATAGAGCCAATATTTTAATGATCTTTTAGAATAAACACACACACACACACACACACACACACACACACACACACACACACACACACACACACACATTTCAAAGGTTATAAAGATCTTATATAGGATGAAATGAAATTTTAGTGTTTAAACCAATATTTGTGTATATAAAGAAATTATTAAATATTTTAATCGAAATACACTAAAATTTTACTCAAAACAAACAAAGAACAAGGCGATCCTTTTAGCACCGTCTTTTCTCCTATTCATGTATATTTATGTCAAGGATATAATATGAGCAAAAGAATAATATTTATAAGTTTATTGTGTAGGTCTTAGAAGACCTTAAGGCTTAATTCAGTTTTTATGGAATGATTATATGACTACCACCTTTAGTCTACAAGTAGACCTTACTGTAGGGACAACGGTAGCTTTGTAGTGAGACAATCTACCCAAATTTTATTCTTGTTCTTATGATGAAAATTGATTTAATTTTTCCAAATTAATGATCAAACTTCAACAAACAGATGACTATTTACAGTGAATAATAATCAAATGTGATTCATGTTAAAAAATTTAGAAGGGAGAGAATGGTTGAGAAGAAAAGAATATTTTCCTTGAAATCACAAACATTAATAGGTTTACTTTAGTCATTTTTGATAATAGTGTAAATAAAACTAACATTTATGAGATTCTAGTACTGGACTCAAAACACCATAAATGTAGTGGTGATTTTAGGGTAAATAACATGCAAATCTGATAAGTATGCTTAAAAAATGACTACCCACAATAAATTTCCTTAAACAAATTTATTTGATAAATGAAAGGAAAACAGAGCATACAAAGGCAAAAAATTTTAGAATAGTAGAAATCACAAACCAATAATGCATTGAAAACACTATTATCAAATTTAACCATTGGATAAATGAGATCCTCTATCATTTGCAAAACTTGAGAAATAAGAAAATATAAAAGTAATGAAACAATGAACAAATTGATAGAATTTCTCTTTTTATTTGCATTAATTTCATAAAGTTTAGTTATAAAGTAAAAGTGAAGGGTAATAACCATATATATAGTCCTCTTTCATGCCTAAGATGGTTACATTGGTTACAAAAGAACAAAAAAAAAAGACATTTGTCCATAGATAGAAATTTTCCATGTTTTAAAAAACTAAAGAATATTCCCTATTCAAAGAGGGAATATTTTATAATATGTTAATTAAAAATAGAAAATGAGACTCATCAAATAAAATAACCCTGACAAATGGTTATCTTGTTCCCAAGTTGCCAGGCTAGGATCCTATTAATGTGGATGATGATGAAGCTCCCAATGTAGTAGAGGAAGAAAGTGAAACTATAATAGATGAAAAAAGAGGAAATTCCAAGAGGATCCAAAGAGAAAGAAGCTCTTATGGTGACCATCTATGGCTTGTTACTCACCTGCTTCTCAACTTTTAATTATCCTCTCCATGCCTCAGGGCATTTCTTGTAGTCATTGTCAATCAATTCTAAATAGATAATGGGTTCCTTTAGCAATTCGATGGTGAAATTTGACATTGAATCATGATTTTTTATGAGAGGTATTGTAACCTCATTGCTTGCCACTAACTTCTATATTATATGATTGGCTGATGTTTCCAAGTACACCATTTATTTCCTAAAGGTTACTCCTTGAGTCAGAGCTTGCTTTTTAAAATTGATGATGAAATTTTGGAGTTGGGATATGAAATCATCTTTGCTAATGATGGTACCATCTTTGTTATCAAGTTTTGTAATCTCAACCTCCTTGATTAGAGTTATAATTGTGTCACCTAGTTGGGTGAGAGACTAGCCCAAATATCTCATGTCATCAATACATTAGTTCAAGGATTTCCTTTTTCCAATGATATAGGATTGTTCAATGTTTAAGTCCTTTAATGGTATCAGGTTCAGGTATTAAAACTTCTCTATCCTAATTAACTTGACCAAGTTGATTACTTTGTTGTCATATATCCCATAGGTGTTCTCTAATTTAATAATTCAATTATAGACTTCATCCTTTTTCACTTTGTATTGAGCCAAAGTATTCAAAGGATCAAACATGACCTCAACTACCCATCCCACCTTGGATGGTCTCTTCTAGCAATGTGGTTTTATTTTGTTGATCTAGCTAGGTTGTTTTATATTGAATCCCTTTTACTAATTATGTGGATACATCACCATATGCCTTTAGAGCTAAGATGAGGTCTTCCACATATTGTTGTTATTGTCTAGGTTTATCTCTCTTATTATTGGCTAATGCAAATAGGGTTTATTTAGACTCATATAAAATTTTATGATCTGACTAAGTTACCTTCCTTTTGGTTAGCCTTTTCATTACTCTATAATCTTTGTCAAACTTTAGTGAGACTTGTGGGGGGTCTACTATAACCAAATACCTCCTCTCTATTATGGCCAATTACATTTCTTTTATCTAGGATTTATCTAAAATGTCACCCTGAAGATGGGTGGATGGTGGTAATTGATGAGATGGTGTTAATCCATTGAATGTAGACATTTGAGAACTAACTAAGGAGGTGACCAGTATGAATGTAGATCTATGTGATGAAATTAGAAGTGTTACTTTTGAAGATGATGAATAACTAGTGTTAAATAGAGCACTAGATGGGAACATAGGAACTTGGGGTATGGAAATAGTAGACCTCCCCTTTGGAAATTGAGGGCCAAGATTGGGCATGGGACTAGGAATAATTGAGGATAGATTGGCCTTCATAAAGACCTTTGAATTGGATAACACAACAAAAGGGTTGATAGTGAGCAAAGGGATAGTCATGGGACTAATCATAGATCTTAGGTGTTCTCTACTTTAATAATTCTATTATAGACTTCATCCTCTTTCACTTTTTATTGAGACAAAATATTAAAAGAATCAAACATGACCTCAAATACCCATCCCACCTTGGATGGTCTCTTCTGGCAATGTGGCTTTATTTTGTTGATCTAGCTAGGTTGTTTTATATTGAATCCCTTTTACTAATTATGTGGATACATCACCATATTCCTTTAGAGCTAATATGAGGTCCTCCACATATTTTTTTTTCATCTAGGTTTATCTCTCTTATTATTGGTTAATGCAAATAGGGTTTATTTAGACTCATATACAATTTTATGATATGACTAAGTTACCTTCCTTTTGGTTAGCCTTTTCAATACTCTAGAATCTTTGTCAAACTTCAGTGAGACCTATGGGGGGTATACTATAACCAAATACCTCCTCTCTATTGTGGCTAATTACATTTCTTTTATCTATGATTTATCTAAAATGTCACCCTGAGGATGGGTGGATGGTGGCAATTGATGAGCTAGTGTCAATCCTGTAGAGTATAGGCTTACATTGCCACCAGACCTATCTCTATTTCATAAGGTCTTACATGTATCTTATCTTAAAATGTATATATTTTATCCTTCACATGTGTTAGATTGGAATGATTTTTAATTTATAGACCCTAGGTGGTGATGGTATAACCAATCAAAGTAATTGACATTCAGAAAATTTGTTTGCATAATAGAGAGATGTCACTGTACAAGTTCTTGTGGGACCAATAATCTAAGGATAATTCTACTTGGTAGGACTATGGTGAGTTATAAAGGTGATTTATACATTTATTTTCTTGATTTGATGCTTCATACTGTGTTATTTTTCTACTAAATAATGTTTTTATTTCAAAACTAATGTTTTAATAAGTGTCATCTGGTCAATGATTAGCTTTAGGGGGAAGGATGTCACATCTTGATTTCTCACTAAGAAAATTTACTTGATTATCTATGGATTTTCATGGTTGGAAATTTGATTTGATTATTATTAAGTTGTAAGTTATATGTTTTTATGGAAAAATTAAATGTTACTTTGATTGCATATTGCATTTCTATGACATAGTTGTATTGTATATTCTTTACATTGTTATCATGCTAATTTGTTTATTAGAGAATTATTTTATTATATATATATATATATATATATATATATATATATATATATATATATATATATATATATATATAATTCTTTAATAAACAAATTAGCATGATAACAATGTAAGGAATATACATTGTTATCATGCTAATTTGTTTATTATAGAATTATTTTATGATATATATATATATATATATTATAAAATAATTCTATAATAAACAAATTAGCATGATAACAATGTATATTCCTTACATTGTTATCATGCTAATTTGTTTATTAAAGAATTATATATATATCATAAAATAATTCTCTAATAAACAAATTAACATGATAACAATGTATATTCTTTACATTGTTATCATGCTATTTTGTTTATTAGAGAATTATTTTATGATATATATATATATATATATATATATATATATATATATATATATATATATATATATATATATATATATATATATATATATATATATATATCTAATAAACAAATTAGCATGATAACAATGTAAAGAATATACATTGTTATCATGTTAATTTGTTTATTATAGAATTATTTTATTATATATATATATATATATATATATATATATATATATAGTTATCATGCTAATTTGTTTATTATAGAATTATTTTATGATATATATATATAGAATATACATTGTTATCATGCTAATTTGTTTATTATAGAATTATTTTATGATATATATATATATATATATATATATATATATATATATATATATATATATATATATATATATCATAAAATAATTCTATAATAAACAAATTAGCATGATAACAATGTATATTCTTTACGTATATATATATATATATATATATATATATATATATATATATATATATATATATATATACGTAAAGAATATACATTGTTATCATTCTATATATATATATATATATATATATATATATATATATATATATATATCATAAAATAATTCTATAATAAACAAATTAGCATGATAACAATGTATATTCTTTACATTGTTATCATGCTAATTTGTTTATTATATATATATATATATATATATATATATATATATATATATATATATATATATATATATATATATATATATATCATGATGTTATGGGTTAGCTACCTTCTTGTTGTGAGTTTGATGTAGGAGAGATTCATCCCTTAGAGCATGATAGAGGGAGATCATTATTAGAGAGGATGATGTCTATTAAGGTGTTGGGGGATAACAAAGGAGCAATTAGAACCCATGCACACACCATGTTAGATAGTACTCACTATATGCATTGTTTGAATTGTTGGAGTTAGTACATTATCTTCATTTAGATGATTGATTATGTGTTTTAGTTCAGTTTAATGCTTATGTGGAATTAATCTTGTGTGATCAAATTGTATATATTATATGTAGATTGGATGTATAATGTTATAGTATGATAATGTCATGTTATTGAATCCATCATTGTTAATGCTTACGAGAATGTAAATTTGTGTGATCAGTATCTGGTTACTACCACCTATAACCTAACCATTGTGTCTTAGTAATGTTTGAGAATATAAGTTAGTAATCTTTATAATATTTTGAGAATGACAATTATTTTTAGAAGGAATATAATTGACTTTATATTAGTCATATTATCATTAAATCATGATAATTGTTTATCTATACTAAGTTTGTAATAAATAAAGCAATTATATTGTAATGTATTCTAATTAGCAATTGTAGTGGATTTTTATAATTAGTAAATACAAAATAATAATTAGGATATAAAATGTATAAATCAAGTATTAATTAAATTGGGAAAAAACAAAGAGATTCAGATAAAACCTTGACATTTAAAGAAAGGGTCAAGCCTTAAATAAAAAAGGAAAAAAAATCTTGCAAAAAAAAAAGAAAGGAAGGAAGAGGCACAATGTAGGGAAAAATAAAAGGAGAAGAGGAGAAGAGAAGAATGAGATCAAAGTGAAGAAGATAAGGGTAATGTTTAGAGGAGAAGTGAGACCAAATGAAGCAAATTTGTCTAGATCGTGCCATTTCAATTTGGGTATTATCATAAGGTAGGTGAATTTATTAATATTTTATGTTAAATTTGACAAAAACTCTATGTATTTTTGTTATGATAATATATTTCTTGTGTGTGTGTTTTTACCACTTTAACATCATAGTAAATTTAAATAAAAACAAATAATTTATTCATGCATTTTCATTCTAAATAAAGGACATTTGAGCTAAGGGGATTAAGGGATAAATCTTCACAACTTTTTAGCTCCCATCAAATGACAAAGATTCTCCATAAGGGTGCTGAAGGATTGGTAGCTCACTTTTTTCTATAGAATTATATCCAACTCATACATTTCCACCTCTTGATCTATAATAAATTATTGATGCCCATTTTGTTATTTTTGATGACATGCCAAAAGGACTTGCACCTAGCCACACACATGATCATGCTATCAAAATTATTCTTAGTAGTACAACACCCAACATCAGGTCATAAAGGTATCCATATGCCCAAAAAAGTGAAATTGAAAATATGGTGTGTGAGTTGTTGGATGCATGAATCATTCACCATAGCCAAAGTGAATATTCTTCACTAGTTGTCATAGTGAGAAAAAAATATGACACCTGGAGGATGTGCCCTGAATATAGAGAACTCAAAAAGTACACTATTAAAGATAAGTTTTCTATTCTTGTCATTGATGATTTGATATATAAATTAAATGGTGATTTTTATTTTACCAAGTTATATCTACATTCTGGGTATCATCAAATCCAAATCCATGATGAAGACATACCTAAAATAGCTTTTAAGACTCATGAGGGCCATTATGTGTTTTTGGTTATGCCTTTTGGTCTAAAAAATGCACCATCTACTTTTCATGGTTTCATGAATATTGTTTTTAGGCCATTTTTGAGTAAATTTGTTCTGGTATTCTTTAATGATATCCTCATTTATAGTAAACATTGGGAATACCATTTACAATATGTGAAATAGGTACTCTCCATTTTGGAACAACATAAATTGTATGCCAAACCTTCTAAATGTACTTTTGGGTATTGTGAGGTTAAATATTTAGGTCATTTGGTTTCTTATGAAGGAGTGAAAGTGGATCCTAAAAAATTCCAAGCAATAGTGGACTGACCAATTCATAAGACACTCAAGCGACTACAGAGATTTTTGGGGCTAACTAGTTATTATCATAGGTTTCTCAAAAATTATGGTATTATTGTCGCCCCACTCACCTCTTTGTTGAATAAATACTCCATTTAGTGGATTGATGCAACTACTTGGGACAATTGAAATTGGCTTTGTGCACTACTCTAGGATTAGTCACTCTTGATTTTTCCAAGACTTTTGTGGTTGAATGTGATGCATATAGGTATGGTATGGGTGTTATAATCATGCAAGAAGGAAGACCACTTGCATTTGTAAGTCATCAACTAAAAGTTAAAAATTAGAACAAGCCCATCCATGAGAGAGAAATGATAACCATTTTGCATGCAGTCAAATAATGGATACCTTATTTGATGGGTCATCACTTTCAGATAAAGACTGATCATAATAATATCAAATATTTTTTGGAACAATGGTTGTCATTTGAAGAACAATAGAAATGGGTAACTAAGATGTTAGGATATGATTTTTAAATACTCTACAAAAAAGGCAAGGATAATGTGGTGGTAAATGCACTATCTAGAAAGGATGAATCAGTTGAGGCATTGCTATGTGCCATAACCATTTTAAAAGCAGATTGGCTAGAGGAAGCATGATCAGAATGGGAACATGATAGAGCTACCCATGATTTGATTCAAAAAATTTAGCAAGGTTTAGGTGGATTTGAAAAATTCACATGGAAGGGTAATGCATTATGGTATAAAGATAGATTGTACCTATGTAAGGATTCTCTTCTTAAACAAAAAATCCTTTAAGAACTTCATGCAACTCCAATTGGGGGTCATTCAAGATTTTTGAAAACCTATCATAGAATCAAGCAAGATTTTTTGTGGCTCAAGGGGGATGTCTAGAAATATGTGGCTGAATGTATGATTTATCAACAAAATAAAGGCAAAACTATCACAACCCCAGTTCTTTTACAAACTTTATCCATCTTTAGCTAGCATTGGGAAGAGGTATATATGGATTCCATTATAGGGTTACCAAGATCTAATGGTCAAAATGTTATCATGGTTTTTGTGGATTGTCTCAATAATTATGCTCATTTTTTTTAAATTTATCATAACCATTTATTATTATTACAATAGCTACTATTTTTCTCAATATAGTTTAGAAATTGCATGGGACCCTTAAGATCATTATCAGAGATAGAGATCCCATTTTCACTAGTAATTTTTGGACTGAGTTATTTACATTTTTGGGCACCCATTTGGCTCATAGTTCATCTTATCATCCTCAATCTGATGGACAAGCTAAGGTAGTTTACAAATGTCTAGAAGGATATGTCCATTATTTTGTTTATGATAAACAAGATAAATGGATTCATTGATTTCCACTTATTGAATGGTGGTATAATAATTTTATTCATAGTTCTTCTGAAATGTCTCCCTTTGTGGCACTGTATGGATACCACCCTCCATCCATCACTTAAACCTTGAAGGTCCATCCTAAGGTTCATGTAGTTGAAGAACATATTTACCATTAATAGGATCTCCTTGCAAGTTTGCATGAAAATTTAGCTATAGCCCAAAATCACATGAAGAAATAGGTAGATCGACATAGAAGTGAGAGGCATTTTGACATTGGTGATTGGGTCTTTGTTTGCTTGTAACCATATAAGTAGATGTCATTAAAGTAACAAAAAAAGGATAACAAGTTATCCCTTAAGTATTATGAGCCTTATCAAATCTTGCAAAAAATTGGTAGTGTGACCTACAAGTTAGAGTTTCCTTCATCCACTCACATACACTCAGTATTTCATGTATCATTCTTAAAGAAAATCATTAGACACATAATTGACGTTCAAATAGAATTACCAGAATTGGATGAGAAAGGTAGATTTGTTCTTTATCCTAAGGCGATATTTCACATATGCACTTAGAAACTATGTTCCAAAGTGATTATAGAGTACCTGATCAAATGGAAAAATCTACCATGTGAAGATGCCACTTGGGAGGATGATGCATTTATGCAATAACATCTAGAGTTGCCACAATGTTGAGGACAATGTTGTTTTGAAGGAGAGGGGCTTACTATGCCCTTAACCATTGGTGTGTCTAGGGATATGTGTGGATGACTTGTGACTTACATACATATTTCATATAATTTTTACATTTCTATATGTTATTAGATAGGTTAGACTATGGAATAACCATGGCTAAGTAGACTATATATAGGAGGTAGTGGTTAGTTTTTATTGATTATATTAAGTATTCTTTTATTAGTGTATTGTTGAGGAGGTTTCCCCCTCAAAGTGGATTTTCTATATTATCTAATATTCTACTCTACTGTCAATTATTGCTATGTGATATCTCATATTTTCTTATTTTGTGTGATATAAAATCATTTTGTATGAATATCCAAGTAATTTAATTACTAAGGAACTATGCAAATACCTTATGTATTGAATTTGAATTAGATGTTGAGAGTAGAATATTGATATAAAAAATCTATTGACTATAGTTCTTAGTTTATATTAATATCTTGATTATTTATGAAAATAACAATTTTTGAAATCTTATATATTTATATATGCATACATCCTCCTAAAAATATAATAAGTTGTTTAACGAAATATTACATTTTTAGGATAATTATGACTTTCTTTATCACGACTAGTTATTTGTAATTGATTAGTTACACATAAGAACAATAGAATATGATATTTTTATTCATCATAGAATGTATTATATTTTAATATATTTAAGAAAACTAGAAATATGTAGTTTAAATATAGATTATACCTAGTTGGTATGAATTGTACTTATTATGATTATTATTGTTTATGTGATAAATAATATAGTGGTAATTCATTCATACATTTGATGGACTAAATATATGCACTTTAATTATTCCTATGTCTAGTATATTTTATGCATGTTAATATGAAGTAAACTATGTGAATCTATTGGTTATATTTATATCAACCAAATCTCGTATTGATATTACTAAGTAAGTAATGAGATGGACTTCACTAGCTTATTAATATTACCAATGCTAGATGAAGGTAATCCAATCAAGTGGTGTATATGAATTTGACTGATCTTAGAGATCAATAAATATTGAAAACTTTAGCCAATTTAATGTTTAGTTATACATTTTCATTTTATATGTATGATTTTCATGTTTGTGCGATATCATGTTATAATGTAGTTTATTTATAGTACACATCATATATTAAAAATCTTATAACACATATATACTAGCTTGTCTCATTAGATTTATGTATCATCACTATCTACTCATCCATGAAGGGAGGGCCATTCCCTAATGGGGGATTGTGTGAGGGACAAATAGTCTATGATTGGTGTGGAAAATTTCTTAGATGATGCTCTCCCTCTCCATAATAATACTTATTTGGAGACTACACTTGAGATTGCCATAGATACTAGAGTTTGAAAACTCATGCTCGGTGGAGCCTTGTATTTTTAATTGTATTTATTACTATTGAAACATTGTTTTTGATAAAATGTAATTATTTACTCTTTATAAATTGATATTAGTGGTTGTATGTTGGTACCAGCCATGGATGGAAACTTATAATTAATTTCTATATTTATTTATGTTTTATTTAATCTGATAATAATGATCAGTTATAGATAGATGTTACATGATTATTTTATAATTAACATAAGCAATTTTGTTTTATCTAGATCACTAATTATATTCTCATGGTGAAATATAATGAAAAATACATCCATTATTATTTTTAAATCATGTTATTCTTAGAAGATCCTAGTGAGTATGTTACAAGTAGGGGTTGGTTATAATCCAAGGGTGACATAAGAATAATATATTTTATTTTATAATATTTAAGAGTAGGTTGATAAAAATAAACTTTCAATAAAGTGTAATAATGACACTTAAAGGATCATCTAGAGGCGTTGTTAGAGGAGGTCCAAGAAGAGAACCAAAAGATGTATTTTGAGAGGAGATAAGAAATTTACAAGAAAATTTTGAACCAATAGAAATTTCTCAAAGAAGAGGTGTTGTCATAGGTGATGTAAGTGAAGGAGAGGAAGAAACACAAAAATATTATGTAGAGGACGAAGAGGAAGAGATAATGGAATAAAGACTCATGAAAGCAGTCATAAGAATAAGATCTAGACCCAAATTAGAGGTTTCAGTATATGGAGATGATCTAAATTTTGAATAATTTGTAGATTGGATATATACAATGGATAATAATTTTAATTTAAAGGAATAATTAAATATAATAAGGTCAATTTTTATTGTATAATATTGAAAGGATGTACATCTCTTTGGTGGGATAGTGTTCAAGAGGAAATAAAGAAAAGAAACAAAAAGAAGATCAAGTCATGGGGAAGAATGGTGATAAACATCAAATACAAATTCAATCCTATAGATTAATATACAAAATTCTTCAATAAAATAAAAAAATTGATGTATAAATACATGAGTGCAAAGGAATACACTAAAGAATTCTACAAGCTTATAATTAGAGTTAGTCATGTAAAAGAAAATGTTGAGAAGATAAAAAGGTATATAAATGGTTTGAGGTTTAATATTTATGATTAAATTAGTTTGCTATCACCAAGATCATTTGAATAAGATTATTAGTTTAATCTCAAGATATAAGATATATTGGCTAGAATACAAACTCAATAATCAAGAGGAGGAGGCAGAAATTTCAGAGCTAGAGGACAATAGGGTGGAAGAATTCATTTGTAGGTCCATAATGAATAAATAATAAACTCTCAAGGTAAATAAAAAATTACAAAATGAGGATATTAAATTAAAGTAATAAGATCATATAAAATAGGTATAAGAGAAGGATTTTATGGAAAATATTTCAAATGTAAGATGTATGATGGTCATAGATCATATGAATGTTTTTAAAATCTACCAACAAGTCATACAAGAACTAAAAGAAGAAATCACATTGTTCAAGATAAAGAATAAAGTGTATGATAACCATCACATGTGGAAGAACATGAAGTGAGAGAGTCTTTATTGATGAAGAGATTACTCCTAAAGCAAAACAAAGAGGTGAAGGAACAAGCCCAAATGAAAACCTTGTTTAGGACTACATGAAAATCAAAAGATAAGTGTTGTAAAGTTATCATTGATAGTAGTAGTATAGATAACTTGGTTTCTTTATAAATGGTTGAAAAAATAGTATTGAAAAGGTTGATAAATTCTACACCATACAAAGTATCTTGGCTACAAAAGGGGCATCAACTACCAGTCAATAAGTAATGTTAAGTTTAATTTTAGAATGGCAACTATAAGGTTGAAGTACTTTGTGACATCATGTCTATTGATTTTTCCCACATGTTCTTGGGTAAACCTTAGTACTCTGATAAAATAGCTACACATGATGGAAGGAATAAAAAATATACATTGGATAATGATGGTAAGAAGCATATTTTAAAACCACTAAATGATGGTAATAAAACTAAAAATAATATTAAGGTTGAAGATTTTATGCTTTCATAGTCCATATAATTAAAACTTGATTTTAGGTATAATTGTTTGAAGAAATTTTGATGTTGACATTTTGAAACACCTCCTATGATCCTTCTTCAAGAGAAAGACATAATGGGATGTGATTCAAAATTTCAAGGTCAAAATTCTTCACACAGTTATCCCCAAAAGCAAGTTTTTAATATTAATTTGTTTTTAGTGAGTAGAAATAATTATTACATTTGATAAAGACAAAGTAGGTTGGTTTTAAAAAAATCCAAATATAAAATATTCATTAAATCTACTAAATTAAATTATTTTCATTAAATTAAATTAAATTAAATGTTGTTTGGCATTCTAAAATTAATACTTAGGGTGTGTTTTTAGTTTGTTTTTTGGTTTTGGTTTGCTTATTAGGTTATTATGTGGATTGAAAACTCAAAAAAATTGACCATTACCCTATGAGCCAAACTCCTTCGTCAAGATGATGGTTGGGGTGGTTAGGGCCATCTGTGGAGTGCTCATTGGACTAGCTAACTGGAATTGGATTTCTCTATGATTTTTTTTCTCTTGAGCATGTATTTATAAATCTTATTGACTATAAATAGTAGTGATATGACTCTTTTGAGTTGATCTTAAGATTCATGTTCAGTCATGCTTATACATTTTATTCCTTTTAGTATTCATTTATTGAATATTTGAGATGGATTATATTATTTCTTCATAACTCTATGTGTGTTTAGTTCTTTTTACATAGTTTTATAGTTTTCCATAATTTATAAAATGGAGATGAATGGTATTTTTTTATTATTTCTTGGTTATTTACTTGACTATGTGAGCTTAAATCATTATGAAGGTTTGTAGAAGTAGGTAATTAGTTGAATTGTTTTTATTATGGTATCTTGTATTACTTCATAGAGGTTTCTAATGATATGAATGTTAAAATGTTTATCTATTTTTTGATATTAATGGAATAATGATTATATAGTCAAGTCATGATGTAGGATCTGATACCACTTTATGTAAGGGGATAGGTACACTTGCCTCATCCATTTATCTGGCTCTGATATCTACTTTTTATCCCTTTTTTTAATCTCTGATATGTTTAATTCAACAACAACTCAGCTCCTCTTCTTAAATTCTTGATCAATTATTAGCTTTAATAGGCTCCTAAGCCTCTTTTCAAACATAGTACTCTTCTCTCTTCAAAACACATAATATCCTTCATCTCCCTCTATACTCTCTCCTCCTAGTATAAACACCATCCTCTCAAACATAATTTTCAAGACTTCACTCTCTTATTATTGCTTCAAGCTTGCTTATCTTCATATACGTTCATAGACCTGAAAACCTAATGCATGGTTCTAAGGTTATTTTACTCACACTAAGGATCATATGTCCATCCACCTGATAATTTTAGATCCCTTACACATTCCACCATAATGATTCAATCCCTAAGCTACTACTCTGAAACAATCCACTCTTTCTTCCTTAAAGCATAGTCTCTTATACCTTTCATTTTACACAAATCTAATAAGTTTGAACCATAAATAAGGATTTTGATAAACTAAAGATATTAATGGATACCCTTTATCCCATTTAATCATAACACAATTTTTAAGGTCATAATTCTTGATAAAAACTTACTAACTCACCAAGTTTCACTACTAATTAGGTCTTCATAGGCTTAATTCAATGACATAGTATTGGTGACCATACGATATGGTGCTTTAAAAAATTAAAACATCATGAATATTCTATATCATATCAAAAAACATTATATGAACAATTTTTATTAATTTTTTTATGTAAACTCAAGTTATTCAAGTTGTAAGTTTAAAACCCTAGTCTAGGTTTTGGCATGCCTGTACAAGCTTGAGAGCCTAAAAAATGGGATAAATGGAGTTTTATACCACTTAAAACACTTATAATACTTTTATAAGGTATTTCCTACCTCACTTTACCTTTCCAAATAGCTATGTATGCATAATCAATCACCATAAAGTCCTCCAAAGTTGATTTACAAAATTTTATGAACATATTACATGATTATGTCTAATGAGAAGTGAAATATTGATTATAAACCAATATTAAAGTATTGTAGATTATTTCATATATCCTTAAATATTAATAAATACTTCTATTACTCAATTAATTTATTAAAACACTCAACTTTATCTCAATAAGCTTTGCCAACTTCAATCCTGACTGTGCAAAATAAGGATGCTTCCAATTTGACTAAACTTTAGATTGTCACTTTGATATCGACAAAATGATTATGGGAAAATAATAAAATAATTAATTAAAAAAAATTATAAATCATTGATAATTAATAGAGACTCTTTCAAAACATTTTTTTTTCATTTATCACAAACACATGTATTGTCCATATATAGAACTACCATAACAAACAATCTTTTCCGGAATCTTGATCTTTTCTTGTCTTTCTTAAGGATATCCACCTCTCTAATTAAAAGTAATCCTCTCCTACCAACCTTATGCCACTCTCTCTACACACCTACATGCATTCCATCTTTTTTATTGCATCGATCATGCAAGATAACTCCTTTCTTTAGACCAGCTTTATGTAGGGTGTCAGTTATACCTTCATGTTTCTTGGCTTATATTACTTTATTTATGATTTATACATTGAAACACAATTAAACCATACTCTTAGGACCCATTATAACCCTTCACAAAATTTCATGAACATTAGGATTCACATAAAACCTAAAATACCACTCAAGAGCCTAGTTAAAAATTCAAATTTTCAAATTCTCTTTTATGGTAGGAAACTCCAAATGAGCTAACAACACACAACCTAAATACTCTCAGTGACTCAAAAATACCCTATAGGAACCTAAAATACCTCTCACACTCAAAATAGTCCAACAATGGTCATTATGAAACTCTCAAACATACTAAGTGTTGACCAAATTTGAACCTACAGATTAAATTGGGACCACTATAAGAAAAACTTCATCTTTAGAGGTTTATTAGGGATATAATGTTATGTCATGAGGTGTATTATAGGTAAATTGATGTCATTTAATGTTATATTAGCCTTTTTACTTAGTCATGTTAATCCTTTTAGTCTTAAGAGTCATTTTGAGGTAAAAAAAGAGGGCATTTAATGAGTTGTGCAGCCCCCTAGGGAAATTTGAAGGTTTAAATGGATGATGTCATTCCCCATGTGTCCTCTTATGTCTTAAAAAATTGTTACTAATTGAAAAGTGGTAGGTTATTTAGAAAAAGGGTAGTTTCATTGAAAAAAGAGGAGTTTTATTAAGTTGAATGGACTTATATAGCTAAGGATGTTTCAGGAGTGTCCCTTAGTCTTCCACACACTTATTTCAAAAACACTCAAAAAAATGAAAAAAATTGCTTATCTCTCCTTCCACTAGGCTTGGCAAGCAAAAGCAGTCTTCATATTTGTAATTGGTATGGTTAGAAATGGAAGTTTCAAGAAAAATGATGTTGGGCATGTATTTTACACTCAGTCATCTTCCATTTGATGTTTGGTTGTAGAGGAATGGTGGTATGAACTCTATGAACCATTCCTAAGAAGTTAGACTATCTAGTTTGCTTTCTAATATGTGTACCATATAGGTTTTACCTTGGTTTGAGAAATTTCATAAAATATAGCTAATATAATTGATTCAAAAGGTCTTTTACTCTCCTCTCACATGTACCTCATCCTTTTTTTCAAGTTTGGAATTGATTTGAAGAACCAATCACCTCAAGTTTGCAGACTGGTCTTCTATGTTGTTGGTAGGTTTCCACTATTTATAAGACCTTCATGATTTGGTAATGTTTTTAGAAGGTTCGGATAGGTTCATTATCATGTTTTAAAATTCCTCTGAATCCCCTCACCTTTAAATTTTATCCTCCAAAGCAACATTGCATGAATTGTAGTCATATGCAACTTACCAATCAGTTTGCCATGAAAATGTTCATCTGCAGGTGCTTGGAAGAAGAAAACCAAGTGGAAACTAGGAACATATATCTTTAAATCCATTTAGGGGTTTTGAAAATCCATTTGGAGGTATGGGAATAGGATTAAAATTAATTTAAGGCTAAATGCAATACACACTATTCACACTTGTAACTAATGTTTGCATGCCAATCAATATGCACATACATGTATTCCATGATGACATCATGTAATAATGAGAGCTTTAATAGTGGTTTAAAACTCTGTGAGATGTAAAGAGTGAATTTTATGGTTTTAAGATAAGAATAAAACTCATGGGGATCAGAAAACATGCACATTGTCTGCAATATCACACTTGCTACCTATACAGGAAAAGGCCACCAACATGTGATCCCAGTCAGAGAGCAGATGAGTTTGTTTTGAGACATGAAAACAAGTAAAGGGATCATTATTGAAGTATAAACATGTTTTTTGATCACCTCAAACCTATTTGAGGTTTCCAAAGGAAGTTTGAATGTGTAAATAGTTTTGGAGGAATCAAGGACTAGATTCTAGGATTTTTTCTCTAAAATGAAAAAATAGAGAACTTGAGCCTTTTACCAAGGTTGTATAACAAGGATAAAAAAGCTCCTGATGCATTTTAATAACTGAAGATTGTATCCTTTATATAAGACAATAAATTTACAAGATATGGAGGGTAGATGACTTTATGAAGCTATTTTTTATGAGGTTCTAACATGACATTTGTTCACTAAAGCTCATTAGTGAAATCTACAAGTTTTGAACTCATATTTTACTCTTCACCACAGGGTTGTAAGACTAAGCCATGACACTATGTTTATAATGTCTTAGGTAGTTTAAAAGAGATTTTATGATCTAATTATCATCTAAGGAGGTTTTAATACTATGTTTAAGGTCTTATGCTCACCTACAAGTTTATTTTTGCCCAAGAGGTTGACCTACAACAAGCTTTAACTCTTACCACATTCATGAAGTGGACCTAAGTATTGGAGATATAAACTTGGGATAATGGTGAAATTAACATCCATGATATAAATATCATCAATAATAGTTTAATGGTGATTTTATAAGATCCAACAAGCACCTATAGGTATCTCAAACCTTGAAACATACACCTACAGTTGACCGATGTGATAGTGAACCTGATCAAGGTGATTAAAAGGTATGAACATAAGTGTTAAGGTTTAGATATGTATTTGTGTGATCATGAACACTATTTATAATATATTAAACGTTACACCTAGGTTCTAAATGTGAAAAACACCTATAGGACCCCCCAATAGTCAACTATAGTTGATTATGAGGGACAAAGAGCAGAAGGATTGATCCTTTTGAAGTGTATATAGCTCAAAAAAGTGAAAAATGGGTCAAGATCAATGTTATATGATAATGGAATCTTTAATAATGGTATTTAATCATTTTTTTCATCCTAAAACATACAATAGTGTGCCTATAGGTGCACTTCCAAGGTAGAACACAGTCAAAGAGTATATATAGTCTAGACTAGGCAAGGATAAGGAGCATATGGAGGATTGGAGTGATGAAAGAGAATGAGAACACATTCATTATGGTAAAATTATTTTCATGGATATTTCATGATAAACTTATGAAAAATAGAGGGGCTCCAATGATTCATTACATATTATATTCCCTAAACCCAACATATAGTCTACCTTCTAGGAATTTGTCTTGGGTTTTTAGAAATTGGAAGGTCAAATCACAAGGCCAAAGGATGAATTTTTGTCCAAAGAGTATTTAAATTCTGATTAATCCATTAAAACATTAAATTTTTTTGAGATAATATGGTAATTACCCTCTATTTTATCTTAGATAGAGGGTACTTCCCCTTATGCATAGGCTGGCAAGTTTAAAGAAAGGAAGTAATAGGGTAAACCAAAAGTTGGGTGAGCATTGTAGACAGGTGTAGGAAGTTTAAAAACACATAATAAATTATTAATAACCTATCATATAAGGAATAATCCCATATTTTAGGTCTAAACCTACAAAAAATGCAGACAGGCTTATTGAGCATGGTAAGGCCTAGAGCCCAAATGAAAGGTCAGATTCATTTTTAATATTAACTGAGAACTCCAATGGATTGAACCATTTTCCTAGGGTAAAATTATATGTTTTAAATATTATTGAATGCAAATAAGTCCAATTTGATGTCTTAGACCCTCAAAGTTGTAGTCAAACCTACTTCGGCAAGGTTAGGCCTAAAAGCTGAAAGGAGAGTCATGGTCACTTCCACCTTGAGATGATATTTATACCCTATTGAAAAATGTTTATAAGATGGATAAAAAAAAATTAAAATATTTTTAAGGGTAGATAAGTTGTAGGGGAATCCATTTTTGGGCCAAAGACAACTTAAACTTTTGCAAAATGTGAAAACAATCTCAATAAGAGAAGTTTGGAAGCTCATATCTCTCTTGATGCTTTGTATGGGGACCAAATAAGTTTAGAGGAGTTATCATAGGTCCTAAAAAACCTTATTGTGTAATTTTTTTCCAAGTTTAATGTCCCATCTTTATCAATGAAGCTTAAAAGGGTAAACAGGTCTAAACCCTTGTTAAACCCTTAGAGTGACCAGTTTGGAGAAATGGAGATGGAAAGATATTATAATGGCACAGTTTTCCTAGGATGATTATTTGAGGATGTATAAGACTCTCTAAATATACTCCCCACCCTATTGAGTTATATGTAATTATACTTGAAAGGTAAAAAATAGGGTACTTTTGATTATTTTATGTGTTCTATAAGTTCCAAAAGGAGTCTAAAGATGAAAACAACTTTAGGAAAATGATTAGGAATTTGGATAACCCCTCATTTCCATTTAATTCTTCATAACAACTCCTAAGTGCCTCAACCATCTACTTCATCTCAACCAATCAAAATTGGCATAGTGACCAAGCTAGTGAGAAGGGTGGAAATTTTTAAGTGAGCTAATTTTAAGGTGTGACTGATACCTCTAAGGCCATGGAGGGTCTTTAAAAGTATCATTCACTTACTCCCATGGATTTTCATGGAAAAAATATTTATTTTTGAAGGCCAAGTGTGCAGGGTGCATGAAACAAGAGTTTTTTAGATTACAGATGGTGAGAGCTCCTTTCTATAGGATTTAAAATGATCAAGATTACAACAAATGTATGGAGATGCATTTATTTAACCCTTCCCATTCATTAAAAACATCATACCTATCCCTAGTAATTTTTGTGATGTTCAAATAGGTATAATCATGAAGGCATTTTTCTGAGCCAGAATGAGAACTTTCATGCCACTTTTCATGATTTTCATGCCTTGTATGGCCACTTGTCTCTTCTAATCTTGCATGTTTCATCCCATATCCTCTTTTCATGCACAAGTAACTCCCTTTATCATATTTACAAGTATCCTTATGACCCTTGGACTTTTATATTCTCCTCTCTCTCTATTGTTCTATAAGAACTTGCCATTTTGGCCATTGTAACTTATGATCCACCTGAGTATGGTGAAGCCTTACTCATTTACATACCATTTGATAAATAATACTATTGATTTTTACCTATTCCATAACTTTTCATAATGTTTTTAATTTTATGATTGATTTTGTTTAGTGATAACTCTTATTTCCTTAGTTTGTTGTCTCATTCTTTCATCCTATTTACAGTTGGAAAGCTTTTTATTATAGGGCATGTGAAGTGTCATAGGAAATTTTAAATTTGAGTTACTCTATTCACTCATTAGACATCTGACTATGTTACTTCTGACTATGGAGATTGTTGGATGACTGGTTGATGTGGTGCCTCACTCACGGTTGGGTTTTCCTCCTTTTATGCTTGAGAACTTTCCTTAGCAGTAGCTTCTTTGTCTTTTCTCTTGAATTTACTTACAAACACAAATTTTGGTTTCTAAGTGGATGTAGAGGCCTCTTATTTGTTATTTGTCCTTAGCTCCTCTCATTTCTTGGTAGTTTCTTCATCATATTCCTCCTTAGAACTAGTTTTGAAATGTTTCAACTTAGTACCTTTGGAATCCAACCAATCATTAGTCCTTTCCAGAATGGGTTGAAATCTATCTTTGATTGATGTGAATTCTTTGATAGACCATTAAAATTGAGGGAGAATATTAGAAGCTACCTAATTACCCTCATTTTAGGGGTCCAATACATCTTCATCATCTAACAAATCTATTGGAATATCAACCAGTTTAAGATTATCAATTTGGTTAGTAGTAAGATGATTATAATCCATCATCCTTACATCTTCATCATTTTTACATTCTACCCAGATGTATTCAATCCTATGTATATACATAAAATTATGCTTGATATTTTCCTTCATCATCTTGTAATCAAAATCTTCTCTACTTTTGAATCTCTTAAGAGTTATCTACTATAATTCAGTCTCTATGGTTTTGGTTTTTAGAGTGGTTGAAATAGTATATCACCCAATACTAATTAGAAACTTAAAATATCATTTGTGAGCATCTAATTGCTTCTTATGTACACTCATTAATTTTCTGCACATCTTCATCAATATTAATTTATCACTTGGATACCTTGGTAGCATGTATGGTTGCTCATCAAATCCTCCTACCCTGATGTAGGTGAAGGTTGGGAACTGTAGAAAGATGAAACCAATCTCATTTACTTTTCCCATGCTTGATCTCTCTCTTCTTCTTAAGGTCTTTCTTGAATATGCAAATGAATTTTTAGAAGAAAACATCATTAACTCTCATGTAATGTTTGATGCTTTCCTTAAGAGTTAATTGTGGATAGTATTCATGAACATGAACCTATTCCTCTCACCATTACTGGTCAATTTTAGGAAGGATCTCATGCTTGTTGTAGCATAAACTAGATAAGAATTCATATAAAACTTCAAGGAAGAAATCACCTCTAAGAGCTGGTGACATATGGCATCATTGATTTGGCTTCCCTAATAAATTATTTGTTTGTCCTTTTTGATTATGAATATGTAATGATATATCCATTCTTGGAAGACATTTTATTTTGGAATACCTTTGAATCTACTCAAGATAGTAATCAAATCTTTAGCTTATTCCAAGAATTCACTATGATATAAATACTTAGGCCATCTTGCAATTGAATGTCTAAGAGTCTTGAGCCAATGAGTATTGATGTGCCTTTTACACTTGTCAAAATGCCTATCATATTATTCTTGAGCTAAGTTTATACTTATATTTGAGTACTCTTCAATGTCTAAGAGATGAAATATTTTATCAAAGTACTCATCATCTATTTGAATGACCACCTTCCCACTAGATCCTTAACTGATCTAGTTTCTTTATCAAAGTGGGCAACAATTTCTAAAACAAATTTTGGATCTTGTGGTGAGACAGGAAATGCCATTGCCAAATGAATCTCACTATTTAAGAATAGTTACATGTGAGATGCAATGGGGTCCCTCCCTAGTATATGCAAGAACTTTTCCATGTCAATATGGCCAATCTCAGTGTCTTTAATTTGGTCCACAATAGACTCAATTATAGATGATAGAAACACCCTTTGAAACTTGTACTTCATTGTTTTCTTGGTAGGTGAATCATCTAACATTTATTAGCTACAAGAAATTTTCATTGTTCCATAGTTAGCATTTTTAATTGTTTTGGAGAAAATGCAAGAGTGAAAAAAATCTATGCTCCTGCACAAGATATGGATAAAACTAGTCTTTGGTGTAATCCAAAGAAAATTTCTAAATTACATAGGAATTGATAAAATTATAGGGCAAGGTGTAAGTCAAATAAAATTATCTAACTTGCATCTTAGTTGGGTATGTTTTAGGTATAGGTCAGAGAATTTTTTCCAACCTACACCTTGCTTGGGTTTTGAATCATGCAGGTTTTTTTGTATGTCAGAGAAAATTCTTTGACTTGCACATTGTATCTCATTGTTGTAGGTCAGAGAATTTTCTCTGAATTACACCTTTGGTTTAAATATCATGGTGCACATTATATAAAATTATCTAATGTACATCGAAGGTTAGGTCATGTACATCAAAGAAAATTCTCTGATGTACACTGGGTTACATGCACTTTAGAGAAAAATCTCTGAAGTGCACCTTTGGAAGGGTGGTTGGTTGGTTGGGGTGCATGTCAGAGAAATTTCCCTGACATGCACCCATGAGAAGGGAAATTATAATAACTTGATTTTTTAGATAAATTCCTCTAAACCATGTAGGAAGAACTTAGGGCTTTGGATTACGTAAGAAATCATATAAACACATGAAAAGTGGTGAGTTATAGGTTACCAACAATAATCATGAAATAAAAAATGGAATCATTCAAAAGACAAAAACAACAACAAAAACCATAATAAATTAGGACTAACTTTAAGGAAAATGGGAAATGAAGGAAAAATCAATCAAAAATTACTTGCAATCCAAGATGTATGCAACAAAAGAGGAGATCAAATGCAAAGGTGATGATGAAATGCATATGAACACAAAAATGGTGGCAAAGGAGAAAACAAGCTTGGTAATGGTAGAACACAGGTGAAAAATAAAAAATAATGGGGTGATTATATATAAACTTTTTAATTAATGCCCCATTAATTATTGAGTTAGGTGGTGGGCCTTGGGTGTAAGGTCAGAAATTTATCTGACCTTGCATGTGTAATGTCAGAGAAATTCTTTGCTCCTATATGTAATGGTGTAGTTTAGAGAAAATTCTTTAACTTGCACCAAAATGAACTTGGTATAGTTTGGAGAAAATTATCCGAACTACATAGGGTAAAAAACTCCCTCAATAAGTCTAACTTTTGAGGATAGACTAACGTAATAAGGTAATGATCAACCTTGTTTTGCATGCTTAGAGCCCATGGGTTATGAAATGGAAAAATTTGATAGGTTTTATCCCATGAATTGAGCCTACTAAATTCAAGGATAATAACTAGCTCTGACTGGGGAATTTACTTCAAGCATTCTTTGAAAATATTGAAGGAAAGAGAATCCCAAAACTCTAAGTGCCTTTCTCCATTGGGCCATGGAGTTAGGTGACTAACTAAACTAAAATAAAAAATAAAGAATATACAAATATTTACAAGATGTATAAACTTATCTAGAACCTCACTGAGTAAAAAGCTTCAAATATTTCCCACTATAGGGCAGTGGTAATGGTGTTCCATCTAGGTATGCCAAGAAGAAACTATTTTCTCCACTATATTGGTGAATGAGAAAAGGACCCCTCCATAGAGAATCAAATTTTCCATACATTCCTTTCAGTTCTCTCCTTTTTTCCCATAAAATAACTAGATCTCCAACTCTTAAATCTTGTGACTTGGATTTCTTATCAAAAAGTTCCTTGACATGACTTTGATATTTAGCAATATGGTCCACTACCTTTATACATTGCTCCTCTATCTTGGCAAGGTACATAATATGCTTGTCTAGGGAGCTTTCAAATGTTTCACCTTTAATTTCCTTTTATAGTTTGAGTCTGGGAAACTCTAGTGTGATATGTATTTTTGCATTCAATCCATACAAACTTTAGAAAGGAGTGATGTGATCAGTTCACAATGTAGCATATAATGCCTTATGCCAAATTCTCTATTTTTTCTCTACCAACTTCCTGATGATAGTTGCCAATTTCTTATTACTTGACTTAGCTTAACCATTTCCTTGAGGGAAGTAGTTTGAGGTGTGACATAGAATAATTACATATTCAAAATAGAACTGAGTCATTTCCTAAGATGTGAAGCAAGTAGCATTATCAGTTAAAATTTTGTTTGGCACACCAAATCTTGTGATGATATTCTCTTTGAAGAAGATTCAAATGACCTATGAAGTAGTATGTTTAATTGGAATTACCTCCACCCACTTCATGAAGTAATTTATAGTCGTAAAAACATATTTATGCCCTATACTTGACAATGGGTTCCCCATGCCAATGAAGTCAACACCCCATTTCCAAAAAGGTTATTCAATGGCTACTGGCTTGAGAGGAAGGATTGCTAATTTGGATTTCCCCACAAACTGATGACACTTCTCACATTTATGCACCCAAGCATATGCATCCTAAAAAAATTTTGGCCAACAATATCTTTCCTAAAAAATCTTGTGAGTTATGATCAGAGCTAAAAAATGTCCTCCACATGCCAAATCATTAAAAGATTCCAACAACTTACCTTGTTTTGCTTTATCTACTCATCGTATAAAAATTCCATTTAATGTTTTGCTTATACAAACTGTTGTCCCAAAGAATGAAGTTTGTATCTTTAAGCTTGATTATCCTCTTCTCTTTATGAGATAAATATTTTGGACACTCTCCATATATGAGGAAATGGGCAATGTCAGAATACGATTCATTCATTGTGCTCACAAGCAAGACCATGGGAAGTTCTTATGTATCTCCATCACTAAATATCTCTTTTAGCTTGGTCTCTACCATGAGTTAACACAAACCTTTTCCCCACACAAGTTTTTTAGGCTTGATATCCATATCATAATCTTAGATCTTAGCAATCCAATTACTCTTTTGTCTCCAAATTCTTATTGAGTCAGAATGGACTTAACTATAGAATTTGATACTAGTATGATGGTGTGAGAGTTGAGGATGTAATACCTAAAATGCTTAACTACTTTCACCATAGCATAATCATGTTTTTCTATGGATGAATACTTGAGCTCATGAGCCTTTAGAGGTTAGATCATGAAAGTTATGGGAGATTCAATCCCCTCTTCATTTGGTTGCACCAAGATTGTAGATAAGGTATGCTCTAAAGCATAACTATACATGATGAAATTCTTGGTATAATCAGGGCAAACTAAGATAGGAGCAAGTTCAAATACTTCCTTAATCTCATGAAAGGCCACTCTTACTTTTTTGTTCTAATGGACTATTGATTTCCCTTTTATCATATCAATAATATGATGTCTTTTCAGCAAAATCAAGAACAAATCTTCATAAAATTTCAACCTTCCCAAAGAAGGAATGAACTCCTTTCTTACTTGATGGCAGAGTAAGATTTTGAATTGACATGGCACATTCAAGATTAATCTTGATTCCTTCCTTATACATGATGTGTCCAAGGATCTTACCTTCAGTAACCCCAAAAATGGATTTCTTGGGATTAATAGATATCCCATGTTCATGGCATCTTTCAAGCACTTGCTATAAATGGTCACAATGATCTTGGCACTTTTTTGAGAAAATAGTTAAATCATCTAGGTAGACCAAAATGAACTTATCAATTATATCTTGTAAAGCCAAATCCATAGGCCTATGAAAAATATCATTGATAATGACTAATCCAAAAGGCATTCCATGATATGCAAAAGTGCCCCATAGAGTAGTGAAGGTTGTCTTATTTTGATCTTCATCACAGACCTCCACTTGATTGTATCCTAAGAAGCCATCTAGCATGGATAACATTTTTGAACTTGTCACTATTTTTAGTACTTGACCCATTACTGATAATGGGTAATTATCCTTAAGTGGTAATTGGTTTAGATTATGAAAATCAATGCAGATGCAGATTTCTCCATTCTTTTTCCTCACAAGAAAAATATTAGCTATCTATGTGGAATGATGTATAATAAAAATAATCCTAGCATTTAACATATTTTGAATTTCATTGAGGATGGTACCTAAGATTTTGGGATCATACTTTCACTACTTCTACTTGTGAGGTTGAGACCCTAGCTTGAAAGGAATATCATGTTACACCTCCTTAGGTCAAAAAGATTTCAGATCAACATATGAATATGCTAATACATAAATGTACTATTGTAGGAGTATTACCAACTTCTCTCTTTCTTCAAATGAATAAAATTTCCTAATATTTATCATTTTGGGATGATATTTTGTCCCTATATTGACTTACTCAATTTCTGTAGATGAATTTGATTCTAAATATTGACATTTAATGAATCGATCATGTTTATCAAAAAGTCTCTCCAAAGATACCAACCCTTTGGGAATCCTATTCCCTTTTAGCTGCAATATTTCTTCATTAGTTTCCTCATTAAATTTAGAGATTGATTCTTGAGTAGATTCACTTCCTTGAAAATATAACTCACTAAAATTTTCCATCTTCTCTAAGAATGAGATGACTTGCTCATCATTATTAAAAACCTGCCAATGATTGACATTGTTAGGAACATTAGGCCAAAAAAACAACTTAATAGTATGCTTGTTTCTTTATAAATCTTTGTGAGGAATTAAGAGAGTGGTTGAAGTAGTGAATGAATCAGATCTATCGTTATATTCTCTTGGAGTTGTTAATATATTGAAAGCATCAAAACTTTCTATGTAATCCCAAACTTGGTTACAGTAATGCCTTAGCCTTTCATTATTTGTTTGATATAGATTATTAACTTGATAAATGAATAGCTCAGCATCACTTTGAGCATGAATATTTTTAATTCCTTTCTTTTGTGTAACCTCCATTCCTAACAACAAGGCTTCATATTCATTAGTATTGTTAGTGTTATCAAACTGTAACTTGAAAGAAAAAGGGAAGATTTTTTCTTTCAGGGATTTAAGAACTATCTCGGCTCTAAATCCAGTTGAATAACCATTTCCATCAAATTCTAAAGTCCAAACACATTCAAACTTTCAATTCTAATAGTCTCAAAATCCAAAACTTCTTCATCTAAAGTGGGTAATTCATCTATTTCTTGATCTTTATCTAAAATATCATTTGAAGATATTGGACCTTCATCTGTGGTCAATAAATACATACCCATTCTATAAGTTTAAAAGGATCTGGGATTTTGGATCCTTAATATTTTTCACAATATACTTCTCTTGAAACTCTGGATGAAGTTTTTGCATCACACTTTTGACAGGTATTCTAGCCTTAGACCAATCCATGTTGATTTCACCACCAACATCTTTGCAAAAGTTACATCCCAATAGAACTCCATATGAGGCTGTAACATTATCCACTAGAACCATCATCTTTATCTTTTTCTCTAGAAAAGTAGCAAACATAAATTATGCATCCTTGATTTGGCCTATGACAGGTATTTTCTTAGTTTTCATTGAAAAGTAATGGCTAAAATTCTTTATCAAGATTAACCCCAAAGTAGTAGCCACCTTGGCCAGCATCACAATATCAGAAGCACTCGAATTAATAACATAATTACTAAGCTTATAAACATTAAAAAATAGAGAAATATAAAAAGGTTATATTTTTTCAGAGTTAGATGTAGGAGTTACAAACAATTTATCTTGCTTTGGTTTCGGTTTAGGGTCAACTGGTACACTCTTAGGTGAGGTCTAATCAAAATTAGTCCCTTTGTTTTTTAAAAACTTTTCCAATCTTTAAAATTGGTTGGGATTAGATTGGAGGTACTTTGCCTCAAACATTTGGATTTTTATCTTTTTTACATGGTCTATGATATCAAAATCTGGATATAGGGTAGTCGAGGAAGACAAGGTATTTTCATTTTCAAATTTTAGGTTTTGGGCACTATGTCTAGATGTAAAAGGAGAAGAAGTAGGATGAGGAGGTGTACTTAATTATTTATCCATCACTATGTCCTTTGGTTGAGTTGGCAAGGGAGTTCTTCTTTTGGAAATCATAACCTCTTTATGTGGTTCATCCTTGGACTTAGTTTTATCAACCTTCTATTATTGATTTGGCTAACTTTGAGAATGGGTAAATATGACATAAGACTCATCATGTGTATCTTTCTCTTTTTCAACTTCTTCTTCTTCAAATTTTAGAAACTTGATGTTGAATTCACCAGCTTCTCTTTCATCATCTCCTATGAAGGGATTAGCATCATCTTTTGGAACATATTCTAGCTCTAAAACATCTTTATTTTTAGGTTCTAACTAGTTGACTACTGCATTATCCAGTGGTACCTTCAATACAAGCCTTACTTGTGGTGGAGGAAGCTTATTCTAATTTTGGTTCCTTGTAGCATTGTTGGAATAGTTAAAATCATTTGGGTATGTTCTTCTTGGAGCATACTTGTATGAAGAAAAGGACATACCTTGAGACATTTTCTTCTTGAGTGCTAGTAATTCATTTGCTAGCTTTTGAACCATAAGATCCATGGTGCTAGTAGAAGGTGAAGTTATGGAAGACTCCCCTCTAGACTTGATAAAATTATTTCAATTTTTTCCTACTAAAATTAAATCATCTTCTACTTTAGTGGCTAGACTTTGAGTAGCATCAAGATCAACTAGTGCTACTCTTCATAAAAGAAAACTCACTTCTAGAAACTAAGAATTGATGTATAAGCACTTCAAGTTCTCAGGTGTATGTTGAGAAACTATTAGAACCCTATTCCTTAAATTATTAAACTTTACCATGAACTCACGCATGGGTTCATGTATTTCTTTCTTCATTTGTGTAAGTTAAGCCAATAAAGTGTGAGTATCTTATGAAGGCTTGAACCTCACCTTAAACTTAGCCTTAAGTGTTTCCCAAATTGTAATGGTTTTGATTGTAATATGATAAAACCAATCATTCACAACACCTTGGAGTGTTTCTATAAACAATCTTATAGAAACATCTTCATGTTCCACTCCAATAACTTTGTATGCAATGTAGAATGCATCAATATGTTCATCTTGATGTTGTTTTCCATCACCATAGAACTTTGGGAATTTTTTCATGACCACAAGGAAGTTCATGGGATGGAGGTGTCAAGTTCAACGAACCAAAATTAGCCCCCCATGGACTTTGAGCATCCATTCTATGTGGATTATATAGAGGAATAACAAATCTTTGTAAAGGAAAAATAGGTAAGACCCTATGAACATTGGAGGCTTCTCCTAGTATAGGAGATCTTGTATTGGTAGGTGGGAAACTTTTTGTATGTTGAAGAGGTGACCTTGCACGTGCTGACAAAAGATCAAAGTTATGTTCTTACAATAATTCAAATGTAGGATCAATGTGTCTTGCTACTCTTCTGCCATGAGTGTAGCTTTGTTCTGCCAGATTGTGAAAGTATCTAGAAAAGAAAAGAGATTAACTATAGAAAAATAGTAGTAAACAATAAAGTGTTAGTCCTAATTCAATCAAATGAGTGTAGAACTCAGTTATGTGTTTATGTCTCCAATGGAGTCACCAAAAATTTTACGGTGAATATTCTGTTATCAACAAAATAGTATTAAAATGGTTATTTCAGCCACAATGTAATGAGACAAAATCTCTCCTCAAGAAAAGGAGAGGCTCCCTTCTTATTGCTAACTAAAATAAGTAGTTATTATCTATAGTTATTTACACTAATTTTATCAAAGTGAGTGTTGTCATATCATCCAATCCTCTTTTTTTAGAATTGATGTTTTTTTACAAAATTTCTTTTATTCTTTACAATGTATTTTGAAAATGTAAAACTACTTGATGAAATAAGGATAACCGATATTCAAATTAGTTACATGAAAGAATAACTAGAATAATAATAGCAAAGTAACGTGAATAGATGGAGAAAAGTGCAGCCCAAAGTCTTCACCTTATTTCCAATAAATAATAAAATCACCAAAGAAGAATAATTGCAGCCCAAATTCTCCATGATAAGTCACTTTCAATGATGAATACAAACCCAGTAACTAAATATAGCTCAAAGACTCCAAAATCAACTTCTTGGCACCTTCCATTTTATATAATTTCATACCACAATCCAATAAAAGCACAATAAAATGTAATTTAAAAGACATAAGAACATCTCCAACACACCACAAGTTTATCTCAATGCAAATATTGAAAGATCACTTGATTTTTTATATTGAACGGAATTCAAGATTTACAATATGAACACAAAGTTTCAAAATTGTTTCTCAATTCAGCAGCATTTCGCTTCTATATCTCTTGGTGGTCCCATTTTACAAAGAACATCCTCTTATTTATAGAGAGGATCTATGAAAAAAATAGGAAAAACATAAATACATTGACTTAAGATTGTGTACTTATCCTACATGTAATTTACATTGAAAAAAATTTCATAGAAATTTTACAAAAATAAACTAAGTGTCCTTGGACACATGAACTTCTTCCTTTTTATGATTCTTTAGATATTCCTCGTATCTCTTTAGTGTTGCCTATAATTCATCACTATTTGGTCCTGATGTATTTTTAAAAATGGAATAGCTCTGGTGATGGAGTCTACTAGATTAATCGACATGTCTTTACTCTTACCCAATATTCTTTGTAGCCTATCCATTATGACTTGAAATTCAACCAATTTGTCAATGGAATATAGCGTGAACATTCTTATTTCAATCTCTATTTGGAGCAAGGATGTAAAATCTTGAATCATAGTCTCCATAGGAAGAATTTCTTGGGAGTCATCTCTAACCTGACAAGGAAGCTCTCCAATTTTATCTTCAAGATCTAACATTTTATCATTGCACATGTCTTCAACTTATTCAAGACCTTTAATTAGATTCTTGAGAACTTCTCTTTTATTCTTCATTACTTCCCTATACTCAATGAATATTATTTTATTTGGAATGACCTTCTAATCAACCAAGAGATCTAGATTAAATTGGCATAATCAAGTCCATGTATAAATGTCTTTTTCAATCAATTCCAAATTTTGAGTGAGTATTTTAATTGTTTGCTAGATTTCCATTTTCACTTCACTCAGGTTCTTAAAAAATTTAAAGTTAGAATGCAGCCATTGAGTACCTTATGTTTTCAATATCTCAATCTAGGCATTGACCACCTAACCTTAAGATCTAATTTTTTTAGTCTATTGAATTGCCTTTTTAGTTTTTTCATGCTCAATAGGTTTAACTGACTTAGAAGATTGTGTGATTTTTAGTAGAATAGAGGTCAGTTGTTCTACTTTTATCTTAAGTTAATCTTTGATTTTCTTATCCTTGTCATATCTTTCTAACAAGGATGCCATAGCTACTTTTAAGTCTTCTTTTTCCCCTTCATGTGTTTGTTTCCCCAAGTTTATCTATGAAACCACATAGTTAGACACTTGGACATCTTTAATATTTTTATCTTGGGGAGGCATTGTAACCTCGATGTACTTGTGTCTAGATTCAAAAATTACCCTTGACATAGATTTGGCCTTTTTTTATCTTAGGATTTATTAGTGCAAGCTGACCAAAATCAAAATCATCAGGTGAAATAACTTGCCTCTTCCTCTTGGGTGTTTGGTCATCATCCATGGAGGGAAGAGGAGATGAGTATTTTTGGGTAGAGGAAGCTAAGGATTGTGATGTTTTGGGAGGACCAATGGTTTGTAAAGTGGGAGGAATATAAAGTGAGGTGGTATAGGTATCTAGTAGTGGAGTTGAAACCAATGGGATAGAGGTTATAATTGGTGGGGTTTGGGTTAGCGTGAATGATACTTTAGTTTCTAATGGTAATTTGGACACTAGGGTAATAGGGGTTTGATTTGTTATTTTGGAGGAAGATGTGGACATAAATTTATCCATATCTTATTAGGTGAAATACAAATTAGTTAGAGATCCCAATGACTTTGAAGGACTGGTCAAATTTGATGATGAATAAAAAATTGATCTAGTGTGTCTTGTAAGGGAACTTGAAAGAGTGTAGCACTAGGAGGTAAAGGTGGAGATGAAAGAAAAAATTGAGGAGGAATAGAATCAATTAGTATAGTTGTGGTTATAGGAGGAACCATGGAAAATGTTACCTACAAGACTGTAGTTTGAGAAGTTTCAACCAAAGGAACCTCTAACTGTGTTGCTTCTAACTATGAAGATTGTTGGATGACTAGTTGAGGTAATTATGAAATTGTTGGTTGAGGTGGTGCCTCACTCATGGTTGGGTTTTCCTCTTTTTTGCTTCAACACTTTCCTTGGCACTAGCTTCTTTGTTTTTTCTCTTTCCTTTACTTATAAACACATACTTTGGTTTCTAAGTAGATGTAGAGGCCTCTTCTTTATTCTTTATCATTAGCTCCTCTTATTTCCTAGCAGTTGCTTCATCATATTCCTCTTCAGAACTAGTTTTGAAATGTTTCAACTTAATACCTTTGGACTCCAACCAAGCATTAATCATTTCCATAATAGGTTGAAATTTGTCTTTGATTGATGTGAATTCTTTGACAGACTAATAGATTGGAGGGAGAGGAGTAGAAGATACCTGATTACCCTCATATGAGGGGTCTAATACGTCCTCATCATCTAACAAATTTACTATAATATTAGCCAACTTAAGATTCTCAATTTAATCACTAATAAGATGGTTGTAATCCATCTTCCTTACATCTTCATTAGTTTTACATTCTACCTAGATGTCTTCAATCTTGTGTATATGCATAAAATTATGCTTGACCTTTTCCTTTATCAGCTTGTAATCAAAATATTCTCTACTTTTAAATCTCTTAATAGGTATCATTGTAATTCAGTCTCTATGGTTTTGGATTTTGGAGTGGTTTTAATAATATACCACCCAATACCGATTAGAAACTTAAAACCTTGTTTTTGAGCATCTGAATCCTTATGTACACTCATTACTTGCCTACACATCTCCATCAATATTAATTTATCACTTGGATACCTTGGTATCATGTATGGTTTGTCATCAAATCCTCCTACCCTGATGTAGGTGAAGGTTAGGAACTGTAGAAAGATCTAACCAATCTTATTTACTATTTCCCATGCTTGATCTGAAACTCTCTTATTCTCAAGTTCTTACTCAAAGATGCAAATGAATTTGTATAATAAATCATCATTAACTCTCATGTAATGTTTGATGCTTTCCTTAAGAGTCAATTGTGGATAGTATTCATAAACACAAACCTTTTTCCTCTCACCATTATTGGTCAATCCTGAGAAGGCTCTCATGTTGGATACAACATAAACCAAATAATAAGTCATATAAAACTTTAGGGAAGAGGTCACCTCTAAGAGATGGTGACCTATGGCATCATTGATTGTGCTTCCCTAGTAAATTCTTTGTTTATCCTTCTTGATTATCAAGATGTAATGATACATCCATTATTGGTAGACATTTGATGTTGGAAGATATTTGACTATGCTCAAGAGAGAAATCAAATTTCCTACTTCTTCCAAGAATTCACTGTGATATAAGTACTTAAGCCATCTTGCTATTGAATGTCTAGGATTCCTAAGCTAATGAGTATTGATGTGCCTTTTACACTTGTCAAAATTCTTGTCATAATATTATTGATTTGAGTTTATACTTATATTTGAGTACTCTTCAATGTCTAGGAGATGAAATATTTTATCAAAGTACTCATCATCTAGTTGAATGACCACCTTTCCACTAGCATCCCTAACTAATCTGGTTTCCTTATTGAAGTGGACAGCAATTGCTAGAATAAATTATAGATCTTGTGTTGAGACAAGAAATGCCACTTCCAAATAAATATCACTATTTAAGATTGGTTTCATGTGAGATTCAATGGGAACCCTCCCTAATCTATTCAAGAACTCTACCATGTCAATATGGCCAATCTCAGTGTTTTTGATTTGGTCCACATTAGAGTCAACTATAGATGCCAAAAACATCCCTTGGAACTTGTACTTCATTATTTTATTGGTAGGTGAATCATCTAACATTGATTAACAGTAAGAAATTTTCATTGTTCTAGAATTATCATTTTCATTCATTTTGGAGAAAATTCAAAATTAGAAAAAAATTGTGCTCCTGCATGAGATATGGATAAAACTTGTGTTTGGCGTAATCCAAAGAAAATTCTCTGAATTGCACAGGAGTTGGTAAAATTTTGGGGAAAGGTGTAAGTCAAAGAAAATTATCTAACTTGCACCTTAGTTGTGTATATTTTAGGTGTAGGTCAGAGAATCTTCTCTGACCTACACCTTGCTTGGATTTTGAATCATGCAAGTTTTGGTATAAGTTAGAGAAAATTGTCTAACTTGCACCTTGTATCTCATTAGTGTAGGTCAAAGAATTTTATTTGATTTACACCCTTGGTTTCAATTTCATGGTGTACATCGGAGAAAAGTCTTTGATGTGCACCAAAGTGTAGGTCATGCACATTATATAAAATTCTCCAATGTGCACTGAGTTACATGTACTTCAAATAAAAATCTCCAAAGTGCACCTTTGGAAGGGTGGTTGGTTAGTTGGGGTGTACATCATAGAAATTTCCTTGACATGCACCCATAGGAAGGGAAATTTTAATAACATGTTTTTTTGGATAAATTCCTTTGAGGCATGTAGGAAGAACTTATGGCTTTGGATTATGTAATACATCATCTAAACACATGAAAAGTGGTGAGTTACAGGTTACCAACAATAATCATGAAACAAAAAATGGATTCATTCAAAAGACAACAACAACAACAACAACAAAAACCAAAAGAAATTAGGGAAAACTTTGAGGAATATGGGGAATGAAGGAAAAATCAATCAAAAATTACCTATGATCCAAGATTTATGCAAAGGGAGGAGGAGATCAAATGTAAAGGCAAAGATGAAATGCACATGAGCACAAAAATAGTGATGCAGGGGCAAACTGGCTTAAAAATGGTGAAGCATAAGTGAAAAATAAAAAATAATGGGGTGATTATATATAAAATTAGTAATTAATGCCCAATTAATTACCAATTTGGGTGGTGGGCTCTTAGTGTAGGGTCAAAAAAAATCTCTAACCTTGCATGTGTAATGTCAAAGAAATTCTCTACTCCTTCACATAATGGTGCAGTTCAGAAAAAATTCTCTAACTTGCACCAAAATGAACTTGGTGTAGTTCAGATAAAATTCTCTAAACTACATGGGGTAGAAAAACTCCCTCAAAAATTCTAAATTTTGATGAGATACTAACGCAATAAGGTAATGATCATCCTTATTTTGTATGCTTAGAGCCCATGGGTTATGAAATGGATAAATTTCATAGGGATTATCCCATGAATTGAGCCTACTCAATTCAAGGACAAAAACTATCATGTTTTCAAACTCCTCTCAATCCCCTCACCTATCAATCTTATCCTCCAAATCAATAGTCCATGAATTGTAATCATATGCAACTTACCAGTCAGTCTACCATGAAAATGTTCATCTATAGGTGCTTGAAAGACAAAAATCATGTGTAAACTAGGAACATAGATCTTTGAATCCATTCATGGGTTTTGAAAATCCATTTGGAGGTATTTTAATAGGCTTAAAACTCATTTAAAGTTAAATGCAATACACACTATTCACACTTATAATTATTGCTTGCATATTAGTCAAGATACACATACAAGTATTTTATGATGACATCATGTAAGAATGAGATCTTCAGTAGTGGTTTGAAACTCTTTGATATGTAAAGAGTGAATTTTAAGGTATTAGTATAATCTTAGAATTCATGGGGGTTAGAAAACATGCACATTGTCTATAATATCAGACTTGTTGCCTCTATAGGAAAAGGCCACCTACAAGTGATCCCAGTCAAAGAGCTGAGGAGTTTGTTTTGAGGCATGGAAATAAGTGAGGGGATCATTATTGAAGTCATAACATGTTTTTTTATCACCTAAAACTTGTTTTAGGTATCAAAAGAAGTTTGAAGGTGTAAATCATTTTGGAGGAGGCAAGGACTGGATTCAGGGACTTTTCCCCTAAAATGAAACAACATAGAACCTGAGCCTTTTACCAAGGTTGTATAACAAGGCTACAAAAGCTTTTGATGCATCTTGACCCAACCTTGTAGCCTTCATATAAGACAATAAATTTATAATACATGGATAGAATAGACTTAAGTAATTTATTTTTGAAGAGGCTCTAACATGACAATTGTTCACTAAAGCTCATTAGTGAAATCTATAGGTTTTGAACTCAGATTACACTCTTCACCATAGGGTTGTAAGACTAAGCCATGCCACTATGTTTTTAAGGTTTTAGGTATTTTGAAAGATATTTTATGATTTAATTATCATCTAAGGAGGTTGGAATACTATGTTTTGGGTCTTATGTTCACCTACAGGTTTCCTTTTGCCCAAGAGGTTGACCTACAACAAGCTTTAGCTCTTACCACATTCATGAAGTGGACCTCTGTATTGGAGATATCAACTTGGAATAATGGTTAAAGTTACATACATGATCTAAATATCATCAATAATATTTTAATGGTGATGTTCTAAGATCCAACAAGCACCTACAGGTATCTTAAACTTTGAAACATATACCTACAGTTGACTGATGTGATAGTGAACCTAATGAAGGTGATTGAAAGGTATGAACATGAGTGATAAGGTTTAGATATGGCTTGTTTTGATTTTTAAAATTATTTATAATATATTAAACATTACACTTACATTTAAAACATGCAAAAAAACCTACAAGACCCCCCCCAACAATCAATTGTAGTTGACTGTGAGGGATAGAGAGTAGAAGGATTGGACCTTTTGAAGTGTTATAGCTCAAAAAAAGTGAATAATGGGTCCAAATCAATTTTATATGATAATGTAATATTCAATAATGTTATTTAATCATTTATTTCATCCTAAAATTTACAATCATGTACCTACAGGTTCCCTTCAAAGGTAGAACATAGTCAAAGAGTGCATACACTCTGGACTAGGCAAGGATAAGGAGCATATGGAGGATTGGCATGATAAGAGATAATGATAACACCTTAATTAAGGTCAAAATAGTTTCATTGATATGTCATGGTAGACTTATAACAAATATAGGGGATCTAATGATGTATTACATAGTATATTCCCCAAACCCTGCATATAGTCTGCCTTTTAGGAGTCTGTCTTAGGTTTTTAGGAATTAGAAGGAAAAATCACAAGGCCAAAGTATGAATTTTCATCTAGAGAGTATTTAAAACCTAATTAATCCCTTAAAATGTTAAATTTTTTTGAGATAATATGGGAATTGACATATATTTTATCTCAGATAGAGGGTACTTCACCTTATGCATAGGCTGGCATGTTTAAAGAAGGGAAGTAATAGGGTGAACCAAGAGTTGGGTGATAATTGTAGAGAGGTGTAGGAATTTTAAACACACTTGATAAATTATGAAAAACTTTTAATATAATGAATAATCCCATCTTGGAGATCTAAACCTACAAAAGTTGTAGACAATCTTATTGAACATGGTGAGTACTAGAGCCCAAATGAAAGGTTAGATTCATTTCTAATATTAATTGAGCACTCAAAAGGATTGAAAAAATTTCCTATGGTAACATTAGATTTTTTAAATCTTATGTAATGCAAATAAGTCTAATTGGATGTCCTAGACCCTCAAAGTTTTAGTTAAACCTACTTAGGCAGGGTTAGGCCTAGAGCCAAAAGGAGAGTCATGGTCACTTCCACCTTGAGATGATATTTATACCCTATTAAAACATATTTATATGATGGATAAATATTTTTTCAATATTTTTAAGGGTAGATAAGTTGTAGGGGAATCCATTTTTGTCCCAAAGATAACTTAGACTTGTGCAAAATGTGAAAAAAAGATCGATAGGAGAAGTTTGAAATCTCATATCTCTCTTGAGGCTTTTCATGGGGGCCAAATAAGTTTATAGGAGCTATAAGAGGTCCTAATAAACCTTATTGTGGATTTTTTTTGCAATTTGAATGTCCCAAATTTATAAATGAAGATTAAGACAGTAAAATAGGCCTAAACCCTTGGAGTGACTAGTTTGGATAAATGGAGATGGAAAGCTACTATAATGGAATATTTTTCCTAGGATGATGATTATAGGATTTAAAATAATCTCTAAATATACTCACCCTTTTGATTTGTACGAAATTGTATGAACATGGTACAAAATAGGGTACTTTTGACTATTTTATGTGTTTTACAGGTTCCAAGAGGAGTCTGAAGATGAAACCAAATTTGGTAGAAGTATTAAGACTTGGGATAACCCTTCATGTCCATTTAATTATTCATAAAAACTCCTAAGTGCCTCAACCAATTGCTTCATCTTAGCCAGTCAAAACTAGCATAGTGACCAAACTAGTGAGAAGGGTGGAAAACTTCAAGTGAGCTAATTTTAAGGTGTACCTGATGCCTCCAAGGCCATATAAGGTCTTAAAATGTGTCATTCACTCCATATCATGTATTTTCATGTAAAATTGACTCCTTTTTGAAGGCCAAGTGTGCAGGGTGCATGAAAGAAGAGGTTTTTAGACTATAGATGGTGATAACTCCTTTCTAGATGATTCCAGATGATCAAGATTACAACCAATACATGGAGAGGAATATATTCAACCCTTAACATTCATTAAAATCATCATACCTATCCCTGTTAGTTTTGGGACATTCAAATAGGGCTAATCATGAAGGTAGTTTTTTAAGCTAGAATGATAACTTTTATGCCACTTTTCATGAGTTTCTTGCCTTATATGGCCACTTTTCTCTTCTAACCTTGAATGGTTAATCCCAAATACTCTTATCATGAATAATTAACTCATTTTTTCATCTTGAAAAGTGTTCTTGTGACCCTTGGACTTCTCTATTCTCCTCTCTCTCTCAAGTTCTATAAGAACTAGCCATTTTGGCTATTATAACTTATGCTCCACCTGAGTATGGTGAAGCCCTACTAATTTTCATACCATTTTATCAATAAGACTATTGATTTTTACCTCTTCTATAACTTTTCATAGTGTGTTTACTTGGATGATTTATTTTTCTTTGTGATAACTCTTGTTTCCTTAGCATGTTGTCTCATTCATTCATCCTATTTGTAGTTGGAAAGCTTCTTCTTGCATGGCATTGAAGTGTTCTAAGAAGTGTTAAATTTTAGTAAGTTATTATATTCACTAGTTCCATTTTTTGCCTCTTGTCTATTCCTCC
The DNA here is from genome assembly GCA_037957365.1 of Torreya grandis. Lineage (NCBI taxonomy): Eukaryota > Viridiplantae > Streptophyta > Pinopsida > Cupressales > Taxaceae > Torreya > Torreya grandis. The sequence continues at coordinate 6,387,213 of JARHVA010000213.1, read as the reverse complement.
TATCTTGAACATTCATCCATAACCTCATAATGTAATATTGATGTGAGAAGATGCAGATTAGAGAAGTGTATATTTGGTTAGTCTCTTGGTTTTATGTGTAGCATGTAGTTGGTTGGAAGTCATCAACTTATTTGGTGTATCATGTCCCTTAGGATAGTTTGCTTTACTTTTCTCTCTTCCTTTTCCCCCCAAAATTTTAGGTGTAGTTATGATCCAAAGTAGTACATCAAGGGAGTTAGCCCTATTTAGAGATCCACCTTATTCATAGGCTACCCACAAGCCTAGAGGTGTTTTCACTGTGCCACTTGGATGAGGAGAGATGAGACATCTCCTCAAAGGGTGAAAATCCAAGTGACAACACTAACTTCTCATGTTACCTTGTGATGTTTTGTATCAAGCTTCCTAAGTGGGAAAATTTGAGTTATTGAACAAATTCATCTTGTCCAAATTACTCCTTGATTTCTAATTCTTCTTCCTATAATGTTTTGATTTCTTCATGATACTTCTCTTTTCTTTATTATTTATTCTCAACTAGCTATTTTATCTTTGTCTCCTTACCTTGTCTTTCCTCTTTGATAACTCGTACTCTACCTCTATTAATTACATGATTTGATGCATCTCTTTATCCTCTTTAAATCCATCTCCTCCATATCTAATTTATATTCATCATACTTTACCTCAAATGTTTGGTTCTTATTCTTCACTCCTTACTCTTCTCCATATATTTCTTCCACATTTGTCATGGTTTGTTCATGCACTCCTTGCTTGTCTATCTTCTTGACAATGTTTTCTCCTTTGTACCCATGCTCTAAGGGTTTATTATACATATGTTATTCATTTACCCTTATCAAAATCTAATTTATATCTTCCTTTATTTCATCTTCATTATACTTCACCTTCTCATGGTGAGTCTTCTCATCACCTCCTAGCTCATCTAGTAATGACATCTCCTTGACCAATTTAAGTTCATTATAACAAAACACTTTTTGGAAACCTTTTCTCTTACTATTATCATGTATACCTTTAATCAACTTAGATAAAATATTCCCAATTGAATAGATGAATTCCTTACCTTGTTCTCTTATCATTTGCCTATTCTCTTTCTCACTTGTTTGTAGCCTACCTTCCATGAGTCTTTGCTCCTTATCTCTTAGAATACTACTTGGACTAGTTCTTGGGCTAATATTGCCTTCTCTTTTCTCTCTAAATTCTAACATACTCTTAATCTTTTCTTAGATCATCTTTGAATTGATACTTTCATACTCCAAATATGATTTCTTCATCCAATCATCTCATTTGTGAGGAACATGGTTGTCTTCCTCTTTCCTTTGCTCTATGATAAACTATTGTGCCTCATTGATTATTTTATCTATGTGATCATGTAGTGACTCTCTCTCTCTTGCACCTCCACACCTTCACCATCATGCTTATTACACATCAAATTACATTAATGAAATTGAATAGTTTCTCCAAGGATCTCATGGTCCTTTCCATTGTCTCTTGCTCTTGTATTCTTCTTTTAAGTCTCTTAAGGCATCTCTTTCACCTTATTAAGTTCCTTATCTTGTCCTCTTAACCTATTCTATTACTTGAATCATTATATTCTAATACTTGTTTCTTGATCAACCCACATTATTATATGCTTAGCTTGTTCATAGTTTTAGGCTTGTCTTGGTTTGATTCACCTTGTACCAATATTTGTTCATCTTCTTGCCTAAAAATCATTATTTTTTTTTAATTTTATGCCCATATGTGACCTATAATTTCATATTAATTAAGTGTTCCTATGGGAAACATGTTCCTTGTCTTTGAAATATTCTTTTCTCTATCTTTTAATTCTACTTCTATCTCATTTATGACAGCTTCCACCTTCTTTTTATTTTGACTTAGGAAATCTAATATTTTAACTTTAGCCTCTTATATCAATTATCTTCATATTAAATCCTCTTCCTCATTGTGATATTTCATATCTTGTACCATAACTTGTACTTGGGCTTCATCTCCATCATGTATCAAGCTACACACTCCTTTATTTTGTAAAATAGTTTGTATACCTAGACATGTGTAGCTCAATGAAGTATTTACTATTAGAATTTGAGACTTTTGATTCTCTCTTTATCCTTATTGTATCTACCCTTACTACTTTATAATGTATGCAGTCTTATCCATTAGTGTTTGTCTCTCTTGAGACTCTATTGACTCATGTCAAGTGC